>LUCH01001429.1:59067-101035 GCA_013368495.1 Paragonimus heterotremus
TTTCCTGATAACCATTTAATTGACTAACCAGCATTGGCCTGCTGGACACAAAGGGCTCCCTCCCACACCTACTGGTCTTATTCCTTCGGGTTTACACCGGATACGTGGTGTGTCAGTGGAACCGCAAGTGGTGCAGCGCGAGCCACTTGAGGTGATGGTTTAAAGCGCAGGCGTCCTTTGACTTCGGTCACTGTGACAGGCTAATCCGTCTCGGATGCCGCCAACCATACTATGAGTGTCAAGGAGCCTACCTGGTTGACAATCTTTTGGGCTTCAAGTCAATCAAAGCATCTGTTGCAGCAGGGAAATCGACTCTAAGGATCGTTCGCCTGGTTTCTGGGGACACCATGAAACGGTGCTTTACGATATGGCTGCCGATACATACTCAACATTCTTTCACACCGTCAACCAGTAGACTATGACCTCCAACCGTCCTGATAATCATGGATGTCGATTCTACGTTTTGCTCTTCTGCACGAGCAATGAACGAAATAGCCACCCTTGTATCGACCAAACACTGTTCTATCTCTCCGTCAACTTCAACCCTTGTATGTACGGTTCCCTTCTCGATCGCTCCCATTACTAGTTGACCCGCCCAACAAGAAGAACAATCATGAAACACTATTTTTAGATTTCTTAAACCGCGGCGTTGGGCAATCCTTCTTCCAGTGTCCTTTTTCCACACAAATGAAGCAGCCTCCTAGTCGATCGTTCTTTTGTGATACTTGTAGTGGTCAAGACGAGTTACTGAATAGACTAGGTAAATACGAGTGTGCATCACTAGGCCATCGATGATAATGAAATGAACGAATGAGACAAAATAGTTACATGGTTCCAACAAGTTACGGTAATCAATAGGGTTTGACTCACAGGAAAATGTTCACAAGTGTTCGAGATGACCACCACAATATTCAAAATTACCAGTAACCAGAAGTGGGTAATATCACAGAGTTGCCGTGGCCTGCAGAAGCGCGATCCGGGATGCGACGATGTTCGTGGTAAAACGGAGCTAGAAAAAATGGATGATCCGTGTAGTATCGTCAAACGACTGCGCAACGTAGAGAAGAGCAGACCGACGTGCACAAAATTTGTATTGTATTGCGAGGTCACTTTTATCAATTTGAACGACACGCAAAGGTAATACAAAAGGTTGTTGTACAGAAATGAAACATCGTTTACAAACAAAAATAAGCAAATCTCTACAATACTTCCCCTCCAGAGCATTGTGGAGGATAAATGCTCGATTATTATCTGATAAGCAAGAATAAGTGACATGAAAGTTATCATGGAAAACGGACTGGTGAAGTAACATGCCTACCAGAACGTGTAGTTGGACGGAGTAGGGACGGATGAGGAAAGGGGGTTGATGTTGTATGAGTCTGTTCGGTAGACGGGTGGAGAGAAAGTGTTCTTTTGTCAGTACTGTCAATTGTGGGCGAAAAGTCGAATATGTGGGGAGTGAAGGGGATTTATGCTTCATGATTCTGTGGTTCGGCAACATGAGTAAATGATTGAAAGGGAGATTCCTGATGCGTGTCAACGTAGGCAGGTTTGAGACGATCAATGCTCACAGTAACGTGCTTTCCGGAACATTCGATGGTAAGGACCTTGTTCGTTCGCGAGATCACTTTAAAGGGACCATCATAAGGTGGTCGAAGTGAATGCCGAACTGCGTCACAACGAACGAAACCGTGAGTGCAAGTCATCAAGTCCTTGTTGAGTTGTTGAAGCCAAGAATGTTGTCGGGTCGGAATGACACGGAGTGCTTCCATGCGTGATTTGAGACAATGTGCATAGTTCGTCAGATCTGTTGCAGCTTGTGTGTTTTGGTTGAAAAGATCACCTGGAAGATGTAGTGTTGTTCTGTAGACTAATTCAGCGGTGGAACATTGTATATCTTCCTTAAGGACAGATCTGATGCTTTGTAAGGTGAGTGGTAAGCGCTCTGTCCAACTCTGTGTCGACTGCGCCATGAGTGATGCTTTTAACTGTCGGTGAAAACTTTCAACTATCCCATTAGCAGCAGGATGATATGCAGTTGTCCTGATTTGGTCACAACCCAACGGATTGGTCAAGTCGCGGATGGGGGCTGACTGGAATTGCGAACTTCTGTCTGTAGTGACGAACAATGGGACACCAAAATTGGCAATCTAATGTTCGAGGAACGTGTTGGCTGCTGTCTCAGACTAAATATCACTAAGGGAAACAGCAACAGGCCATCCTGTGAATATGTCGATGCACGTAAACAGGAACGTTTTACCGTTTGATGGGGGTAATGGGCCAACCAAGTCAACATGAACGTGAAAGAAACGTGCATCTGGAGTGAGGAAATTTCCAAGGGAGGTGATGGTGTGGCGATGTACCTTGTTCCTCTGGCAATGAAGACATGACTTAGTCCACCAGCGCACATCTTTGTTCATATTGGGCCAAACATAACGGGCAGCAATTAGTTTGCGCGTGGTGCGGACCCCAGGATGGGACAACGAATGGAGAAAAATGGGTCGACGAAGGGAAGAGAGTAGGATCGGACGTGGGATGCCTGTGGAAGTATCACACACAATAGTTGACGGGGAAGAAGGTAATGGGACACGGGAACACTGGAAAGGTGAGATGCAAATGGATGGAAAATCGGGATCTGATCTTTGGGTTTCAGCGATTTTCTCGGGACTTATGTCATACAGGCTAGAAACAGCGTTAGCATGTAGTCTGGAGAACGCATCAGCAACCACATTGGAGTGTCCGTCAATGTGTCGGATGTTTGTTGTGAACTGTGCTATATAATCAAGGTGCCGAATTTCGAGCGGGGACTATTTGTCTTGACTCGCTTTAAAGGTGTAGATTAAAGTTTCTTCCTTCTAGCAAATGACGAAAATGTTTAATGGACAAATAGATAACAAGAAGCTCACGACCAAAGGTGCTATAATTGGGTTGCGCAGGTGATAGCTTCTAGGAATAAAATGAAACTGGTCGTAATTCGCCGCTGACACATTGCTGAAGCACTGCACCAACAGCACGATTAGACGCATCTGTCGAGAGGATCAGATGAGCGGTCGGCTCTGGATTAAAATGAGTGGAGTTCGTTGCGTCGCCGAATGAATGAATGAATGAATGATGAATGCCTTCTTTACATCGTTAAACGCTTGTACCACCTCAGGACTTAAAATAACGCCCTTTTTAGAATCACGCAGCATATCGGTTAACGGCTTCAGAAGCTGTGAGCAGTGGGGAATAAAGCGACGATAATAGTTGACAATTCCAATAAAACGTTGAGGCTTTTTGATGGAATCCGGAATGGGATATTCCTTCAGCGCTTGCACTTTGGTGTCCAATGGTTTGATGCCGCTTGCTTGTCCCAGCCTGGCCGTCTTGACCCGCCGCATGGCCACTTAGTGGTCGCCCGGGCTGTCAAACACAGCCACCAGCGCCTCCTTCGCAGTAGCCCACTCCATCTTCGCAGGGTCTCTTTGCGCTGTGTTCAGCACCGCCTTCGCCCTGCCCTTCACCAGCATCCGCAGAGCAGCCAGCTTCCCACGGTCGGTCTTGACTCCGACCACTTCGACCACGTCCTCGAAGTCCTCCAGAAACGTCCGGACGTCCCCATCTTCGAACGCCTGCGACCAGAGTATGTTCATCCTAACGTCCGTCACGGCGCCGGTTGTTTTGACCACAAAAGACGTTTGGCCTGAGAATTCGGTTATTGCGCAAACTCCCGTACAGGTCATGTCAGAAATTGGACCACAAACACGTACACTCCTTTGCACGCAGACATACATTCACATACATTGGGTGACAGTACGTTGTCATTTGCCTTGGTGGAACTTCTCCCATGACGCGTACACACTATTCCGATGGTCGCTTCTTGTCCGTCGTCTTCCTGGCGTTCGGAGCTTGCCCTTTTGTTCCTGAATGTCGTTTGTGGATAATATACTACTTGTGAGTAGTATATTACTAAACGAACCTGCCTGTCATACATTTGTGTTAGAAGCTGTAGAGTTTGTCCTGTCTCGCAGTAGTACTCATAAGGTGCGCAGGACACCAGAAGACAATGTGCAGTTTGTGCGCACAATATTGCTCGGATCCATACACCGATTTTCAAACGTTTTGCTCTGTTTTAGGCTTCGATGTTATCACTTTTCCCGGCAGTAATTCGCGAATATGTCATAAATGTCATCAGGCTTACAGTGTATGCGACAGGTTTAAAATCGGGATATTTCTTCATGTGTGATCAATACATGAAGATTAATGGACGTTTCATCACCGTCGCATCCCCATATAAATCAGACACAACCGGGATTAGTGGGAGAAAGTATATCTAAATTTTATCCCTCTAGATTGACCCGTCAATTATCCCGAATGTCAGTTTTGGTTTCAGCATCATGGTGGTGAATGTCGCGTGGTAGCATACGCCTGTTTGCAGTTTACGTAGTCATTGACCAATTGGTAGTAAGTGACATGGTGGCATTTCACCTCTGGTTCAGATAATTCCCCACCCCGATTGTGACTTTAGGACATTTTAAAAGAATAGTAACTTATTAAATTTTAGTCCAAAAGTTGTAAGTGAAATGTGTGAAGGATAAAGGAGAGAACATGAAGCCAATACAGAGCCGAGACAAGTCCGATCACACTAGCAAACCATTTTGCAAATCAGTTGTGTTCAGATACGAAAATAGTTCAAGAACATGATGAATGTAGTGTACTTTTAGCTCTTATTCTTGATTAGGTCTGCCCACGTTGCCTTCTGCGTTTCCTGGTATCGCCAACAACATCTAAGTTATTTCTGACGACCGGTAACGATCAAGGAGGGCAACACCAGTCTTACAAAACCGGTTGTCAGTTTTGAGCTGATGAAACACTCGTCAGGCCCCATTGGTTAACTTTCTACCACGTTCTATTTTATCTGTGGTCTGGCTGCTAGATAAATACTGCAAGCAGTAGACAAACTTTTGATTCATGTGCTTGTTACAGTCAGGCACTCGACTAACCTTTTGTTCTAATCGCCTTGTCTTTTGTATAGGCCGTCGGGTTGTTTTTAATTGTAACCAGCGAGTAAAGGTCGTACACGTTATTAATTACGAAGTTCTGGTGTTAAAGACCCTACCCTGAACAACTTGTATAGACAGCGAACAAAGTTGTCGAAGTTCTCAGTTGCCCCGACTTAAATCCAGCATAATCCGGAATTTCTCCTGACCTTTAAAGGAGAATGAGTTCGGATAACAAATGGCGATTACATCGTGCTTCACAAAGGTTAATTACTCATGTGTTACCTGTCAACAAGCTGAAGTGGTACGGCTTTTTGACGCGGAGAATGTTCGTTCCAGATTTCTTCGCACTGACCGTTGGTAGCTTACGGCAGCATTTTTAAGTCGTTTAATGACCTGAATTTGATTCCCCAAACATCAGGTGTAAATATCATGTATCATGTTTTAAGTATGCATTAATTGTATACACAAACTTTTTATGTGACGAAGATTTCATATTTCATGTCGCTTAGTTTCAAATCAGCCCCCCCCCCCCAATTCATTTGACCCATGTTCGAACATATCAGATAATGGCTTTTACTGGTTCATCCCAGACGGAGACAAATCTGGCCTTGGAGCATTGAGTTGAATCTGTGTTTCGTGGAACCTCGCGTCGATGATTAGTGATCGTCAGACCCCTGTGATGCGTTATGTCATAGCCCATAATCTCGAACGGTTCCCTGTTGTTTGAATAAACTTTTAAAACAAAACTGAAAGGTCACCACAAGTAGTTTGGTGGTTTGTCCTATAACCATATGTGTTTTCATACTCATTGTTTGCCCATTACTTTGAGTAGGCGCAGCTCATCTCAGGTTGTCCACTTACAGCTTACCTGACCATGTCGTATTTGATTCGCTGATACGCTCTTTCCGTTAGTTGAACCTTGTGCAACACCATGAGGAACACTTACGGTTTGTCTTCTTGCGATTGACCAACTACCACCTCGGAGCGAGATACTTCAGACTGCTCCTTGATTCAAGCCTCAACTTTAATTCCCCTTGTACTTACTAATGAAAAGCTGCAGTTGTTTTTATTGGTATACACATTTCTAAGGTTATTTCTAGTATTATAGAAATGGTAGTTTATTATCGGCACCTGTGACTTCACAAGCTGTATTGTAATAGGCCTGACTATCTACAAACAGCTTAATAGGTGCAGTGGTTAGTCTAGGTGTTTCGTGGCTTGAATACAGTGCTGGATTGGTCAACTGAAAACTCCCTAATGTTATGGTCTGGATCACTGACGAATTCATAATATTTTCTTTGCTGTGTGATTGTCTTCTGTCTGTTTCGTTCACCCTTCTCTCTCTTGGTTTTGAAAAGCTCAAAGCAGAAGAACTAATCAACGTGTAACCCTTTCAACTAACCTATCTGAATGTCAGTTCGAATTCTTCATCCTTTTCTGAAACCTATGCTTTTTATATCTTGACCTCACTTTTCTCGTAAAGTTCTGTAAAGTTTTCCTGCTTTTCAAAACGCCTCATTATCTGCTTGGTTGTGTTACATCGGGCAAGGAGACCCTTCATAACTTAGACAATGGGAGCGTTTTGAGTAGCCAGTAGTCCCTGTCATGATCGGCAGTCGATGTACTTATCATCGAACTGCTTCGATCACTCTGCACATTTTTATTGAAAATGGGAACGCATACGGTGTTGTCTCCTTTATATGCATGTGTTTATAACTCTTTCATTTGTCAACACCCCGAATTCGTTCTCCATGTTGATGGATAGCTCACAGACCAGCTGGATACGGGGCTACACAATATCTTTCTGAACCTCTTGCGTGCTGGAAAACAACGTCCGTATATCAAAGCGACGTTCTTCCGTTGGCTTGGCTCCTCCATCACAGCGAATAAAGGTAAGATTTTTTTTATTTTGTTTCATGTTGAATTCTGGTTGTCTCAGCCGAAAATCGACTTGTTTGGAGCCTCTTGATTGCATTCTGCTCTTTTTGCCTGTGTATAGAAAATTAGCCTGATGGTCGTACTCAATAAAAGTCCTCAGAGAGCCTCTTGTTAAGTGTGTACGATTGGTTGTAATGACGATCAGAGCACCCACCTCATTCGCAAATGGATGATTGGTCAGATCCAGCGCCATCCTCACCTGGTTTTTGGCGAATAATACATACCTTTTGCTTTTATTTGAAAAAGGCCAACAGTATAGCGTAAGATGTCTTGTGCACGGACATTTCGTTCGCATCTCATCTGTTACTACAGCGAAATTAGTACAATCAATTTATAGCAAGCAGGCATGGCAACAATGGTAAAGAATGCGGGCGTGATAAGCGAGGTCAGAATGATCGAGACTCAAGAACAGGGCATTCAGATAACGCAACATGAAACTGATAAGGACGGTTCTGTTACTAGGTCAAATGGCCATGGGCAGTTAAGTGAGAAGTGAGGGGAATGCTAATAAGTACTTTTAAACTGAACTGGAAACAAAACTGTTAGGTGGGTACATGATAGAAAGTAAGATAAAACGTTCTGAACAATGGGAGATCTTCGGGAATGGGATAAAATTACCAAGGGAGGGATAAATTTATAACCATTTGTTTCTGGACACATAGCACCGGGTTTGTTCGACGAATAGCAACAGCCTCTGCAAATCGTAGACTTTGCTTCGTTCTGGGGCGATATATGATATGAAATGCATTATCACGACAAACTCGATGACCCGTCTCGTGTAAGTGTTTCGTGATTGCACTTCGAGCGACGCCAGTCCCGGTGGTACATAGCCATTTTGGGATGTGTTCATTAATGCGTGTCCCCAGTTGCCTCGATGTGCGGCCAGCGTACTTGCATCCACAAGTACAAGTGAAACCATATATTATATTTGATTGGGCCATCAAGGCCACTGGGTCCTTCCTCGTTGAGCTCGGTAGTTGCGTAGTTTCTTCAATGAACACCACCTTCGCGGCGCTGTAGGTCCGTCTTGTTGCGGCTATAAGTCGTCGTCTGATTAAAGCCGAAATGTCATCTCCTTTAAATGGTAAACAAAGATAGACATTTTTTAGTGGAGCAGTTATCATAATGGAATTATGTCCTGTCGACTTAGTGTATTTCTCGATAAATCGAGGTGCACAAGACATCTTACGCTATACTGTTGGCCTTTTTCAAATTTATTTCGGGGGACCACTGCTTCAAATTTTGCTTTTATGTTGCACATCTTCCCATGGATGCTTGATTGTCAGCTGTGTGCATTCCACGGCATACGACCGCGTTGTATGCCGCTCATTTGTCAGGCCGGCTAATTATGCTCAGTCTCTCCTGTAGTCTGTCATCCGAGCCTGCCATTTCGTTGGCTTGACAACGGGAATGTACCCCACTTGCTTAACAGTGCATAACTTCTGAATCCACACTGGCCACTTCCCCCGTCGCATATTTCGCAGCTCGTGGACAACTCGCGCATACGAGTGGCCTATTATCCGATTCAGATGCGGGCAAACTGGCAAGCGACGGATTTCTGAACAACTTGGCGACTTCATTGGTAAGACTCACTGGGCCTTTGGTCAATCCCACCTTGGATAACCCGCCAGTAAAGAAAATTTGGCCATCCTATGCAGTAGATTCACGTGTTACTCAGTCCGTACTTCCAGGTAAGCTTTATTGTCAGTTTGAACCTGATCTGTATATCCGTTTAATCTAGGACAGTGGTTTCTCTTAGTGCTATCATTTTCAGTCCGATTCCCCTATGTTCTAAAATGTCCTATTCGCAGTTGATAAATCCAGACAACTGTAGTTTACCTCACTATTTTCACAGCATTATTATTGCCTGTGGATGTCATCTGATTTCTGCCGAATGAAACTGAAACGTCTTAAAAATAGATGATGCTTCATTTTATAGATTATTCAGACCGCTGTTCAAACCTTCCGCATAGAACATTAAAAGCTCATCAAAAATCTGCACTTGCAGTTTCTTCTTCCCTCTCGCAAGCTGTATGCTTTCAGGTCAGAATTTCAAATATCTCTGCAGATAATGGTAAGCACGGTAGCAGTCTGCACCTTTGACAGATGCCACGTCTTTGCACTCCCTTGAAACTTCTGCAGGAATTTAAGACTGCAAGTATATCTCCGCCTCAAATTCTACAGTTCTCGTCCTACTTTTGATCCACCCGTAGAAGCGTTATCGTGTTCATCACCACATCCTTGCTGCCTGAAATCCATTCTAACCGAGACTGTTTACTAGATCACTCTGCAGGTATCCCGGTTCGTTCCAGGCTGTCGGTGTTCTTTCGTCATCAGTCTTACATGGACACATGTCGCTTCTTTCACCTACATTTCACATTGCACTGGTAAATTGTGACCACTACTACTGAGTTATTTGTTGTACTGTTAGACTTGTTGGCTCAACAATATTTCTGTAGAAAAAATTCATCATATCCCTGATACAACGTCTACGCGAAGTTAACCATGCACAGCCCTAATTGTACTCCCCACGTGTCCATTGGCGCATTCCTGCAAGTGGAATAAATCGTCTAGACCATTCACTTACTCTGTTGTTGCTGTTGTTATTGTAAAATGGGGCGTGTTGAACTTGACACACGGAGAAGATTTACTATTGGCAGAATGCTGAGCAGGACATTCGTGCCTTTCGAGCATTATAGTTTTCTTCACAAGAATATCAGCCATCTAAGCATCCAGAGGGCCGCCTACCAGTTTAATGGTGACACGACAAGCGCTACATGCCTTGAGGAGGAGTGACGAACTTGAGCAGGGCCATCGCGATGTATGGAAGTTTAGCTATTCACAGACATCTTCCACTATCTGAACGATGACGTGTGCAAGTTATTTCTGTAGGTTTGTGCGAATAATCTACCTGTTCTCGATAAGACGCTTAAAGAGGAGACTCGAGAAATCGTATCACAGCCGAAATTCTTGAGCCCATTGTCATTAACAGCTAACCTTTTAAACTCAGGGCGAAACACTGTCTCACTTCTCGGATGCCCATCAGGAGAGTAACAGAATAACTGAAGATGCCATTGATGAATGTAAACGGAATTACTGCAATTGTTTCAGGACCTAAGGTTTGTGATATTTTCGACTCCGATCGAACCGTTTTTTGACAGTGCTCTCCCAAAACGAAATCCGCACTCCAGTGCAAACTTTAGTGGAGGGAAGTTTTCAATGGAATGGCTAACCGTCTTGTTTCCGTGCACTTCTCATGGTAATTATGGGAAGCCAGAACCCGAGGTGTCTCAAAGAAACAGAAGGATGATCTTGATGTTATGTATTATTCGAACCCGTACAATACAACTGTAGTGAGAGGGCACAGGCTGTGTGCAAATCATTTGATATATGATTGTGGCAGATGTGCAATGTGATGTTTGCTGAACAATACATAATCTTGCTAAGTTTGGCTAAGTGCTCATCTGCAGTTTAGATTGAGCCACGCTAAGATACTGTATCTCCCATCAAACAGCTTTTGAGCTATAACCATTCGAATTTGAAGTAGTATGTGTGGTGAAATTGTCTTGTCGTTGGAAGTGCCTGCAACACCCAAAACGTCGTTGAACTATCGGAATATTAAACCTAATGATTAACACCTGTGCAACTAATATTTTGTTCAACTACACCTTTTGGGTGGACATCAAAGCAGTAGCGATTGCTTTGTGTTTCAAGCAGTGTGGCTTGGCTCCCTCAAACCAGTGGTGAGTAGGAGAGAGTAGCTTACAAATAGAAGAACTTGTATGTACTACCGTGCCTAGATTGAAACTGACTCACAGTATGCAAAACCGTTTTTGCGGCAATACTCTGAAATTGTCAGTATATTGTTTAGTCGTTTCTGAGCACCTCTGCTCAACCATTCCACCTCAGACAATAAGCACGAAACAAATGAACATATTGTTGGAGGCGAGCCTGTCGCTCTGCCGGAAATGGTTCAGTGTACGAAGAAACTCTATTTAAATGTCATTACCAATAGCGTGCACCTCAGAAAACTGTATGTAGACTATAGCACTGACTGCACAATACTTGGACGTAAGGTGCACTGTACAAACCGCCTCGACAAACCTTTCCCAGTCAGTTGTATATTGGCTTCTAGTGTATGGTCCACTTTCGGTCTGAAGTAAAATGTCTATGGGAATGTGACAGCTACGATCAGTTGTGGATGAGGTTTGATATACACTTTCCAGCTGTTGAAACGCCACCGGTGCTTCTGCGTCCCCAAATCACGTCATGTTTACGAATTCACACATGAGTGCTTGGTCATTCATCTCGACAGAATAGGGAGGGACAATAAACGGCCTAAAATGTTATCTTCCCCAGCATACACAAACGGACAGCGCAATGTGTTGTTTGCTTTTGAAGCACAAGAAGGCACTCATCTTATATCACCTTATTGCAGTTCTGTCTAAAGGTACAGGTGTCACTTTAACGAGTTGGTTGTTGAACCTACTGAGGAACATTCTGCATGAAGAACTTATTCTAATCTGTTTACATTATTGTCCTTTTTGTATGGGCTTCATGACGTGTGTGACAGTTGGTCTTAATCTGCTCCTATCAATTCTGTTTACTTTCATTGACGTTTGTCCATTGGCCCGCGTACACCGTAAACCAATTTACAGTGGATGATCTAGGTTTCCATTCGACCGTCACTTCATTCAACTTCAGCACGTCACCGCTGTTACAAAAGCCCGACAATGTTTATATTCTCAGACGTTCAAACTGATCTTCATTAAATCGAACGAAAAATCGTACCGAAACGGTCTCACGTTTAACAATATCTCGGAAATGGATAAGAATCGTCGAAGCCTATTACATATGCACTTAGAGCGATATGCGTCCGTACGGATAGCTAACATGGTCCCTCAGCTTAATCAGTCCCTCAACGTTAATAGTTGTCTAATGTTTTTTCATTGACCCACAATGGTGCATCGTTTTGAGCCGGTGTCTAAGCCCTGATGAGGTCAAAGGCGGATAATTGGCTACTGGTATCAAGTGAATTCGTTTGTTCACTCTGTAAGGAATTACCAACCTAAATGGTTAGACTGTACGCTGGCTGTGTTGCTTATTGGTTAGCTCCTACTCAACTCGCTTGCTTGTGAAGTTAAGATAATTAATGTATCCGGATTTCAAAACCACAAACGAGTTTTCCTATGGATACCGTGTGACCCTCAATTGCAACTCAGTAGTTTGTTTTTAAATTGTAAACATGTTGCTCGTTCCATGAACTATATGCCAGCCGTATCCCTGTTTCAATTAGTGGCTGTTGTTCCCTATGGTTGTGTGACAGACAAGTATCAGTTTCAACTACTGGTTTGTTGGCCATGTAGGACGGCGGTGTTCTGGTTCGCACTGGCTGCTCATGTACACGTAGTTGTGAATCTGCTCTTGGGTGGCTGTTCTAAAGATCATCGTTATCAACAATGAGATAGCAATGTCAGTGTTCAATCGTCTATCTAAATCATACATCGTCCCAACAAGTTTTCAACCCTTAATTGGAAAGTGCAACGTGTAATTCACCATCCCTCTTGCGTGGTTGCAAGGCCAGACCATTTGTCACGGTCGCCCTTCGAAACTGTTAGTCCTCGATCATTGATGTATCCATACGATGGCACTTGAGTCGTGGGAGCGGAAAATTTTCAGTGTTGTTGTTTGCGATATGATTATCACAGCTGATAGTTCTACATGCTTTTCTTTGCATAATCCTGACGTACTTAGTGAACGATAGCCACATTTTTAGGGTTTTTGTCGTAAGCTCTGAGCTAGATTGGAAACGGCTATCACATGGCTGCAGTGTAACGTAGGCTGGATGGTTGGAAACTGACGAAAGTTCACTTCTCTGTGGTATCCTCATCTTCTTGTGATTACTTATACTAATAACATTAATGTGAAATGGTAGTAATTGGCGTTCGCGTTATCGGACGGTAAACTGTTTAGTACTTTGTACTCCCCACCTCACTTGTGTTTGTTCGTTATTTAGTTATTTAGTATTTTTATAGTAGCGGAGATTAGCAAAACAACCCATGAATACAGTTGACTGGTTTGTATCCACGGTTCCCACGTTTGTATCAGGGTTGTGCAAGGAAACTCGTCTGACGGCTGGTGTAACTGTTGCAGCCGCACCAGTCACAGAGACGGTGAATTATCCGGTCCTCACAGAACTGTTCTTTCTCGCTCATGCGGCCATTCGAGTGGGATGGACACCGCTGATCGCACGGCATTTCGAGACAGCCCAGCAATTGCATCAGTTGGAATCGCAATGGGAGGTTTATCAGGCCAATTTGTTGGGAGCAGAATCTAACCCTCAAGGTAAATGGTATTCTATGATCAAGAGATATCATTAAATGTTCGTATTCTTTCCTGACTATAGAGTTCCTCCTGACACACTATGTATCTGCCTTCGAATTCTTACTAGAAATTAACGTTAGCATCACGAGCTGTTCTCTCTTTTTCAACACCCCAGACCCAGAACGTTTTCAGCGTTATTCGATCCCATGTTGATGGACCATGTTTCGAAACAAGCACTCTATTACACAACAACGTGTATCCTTAAATCTGTTTTTGTCGTTTTTGTTTACGTGCCTTCAGAAGGCAGAAAGCTGCGTGTGCCTTCGGAAGATGTAATGCTTATAATACAGCGTTTGAAACGACCGGCTTTCACTTACTAAACACTCTTTTCTACTCACTTGCATATCTTCAGTCAAGTTCTATTTTTATTTCTAAGAAACGCCATTTCGGTGTATGCACTGCTGTATAAAAATGTGGATATGGCATTTGAATTCGTTTGTGGACCGCAAATCCCGATACGCTTATGTGTAACTAAGTCATGGTGGAAAATAGAGTACAAGGGGAGACAGATGAGGCCATAGAGAACTGTGCGCACACAGTTGCACGTGCATAAAAGTGCAACATGTTGGAGGCAGTGTCCATCCACTTATTTTGTTTGCACCAGCCGCTTTGCTCTTTATTTTTTGTTTGGCCATGGCCGATAATCTGAACTTCAGGTTGATTTTACTCCTTGCTAAAGGTCGTGAATGCACTTGTCGTTCGCTCACGTGCTCATATAGGTTTTTTTTGCATTTTTTACTTCTCTGTTTTCTAAATGCATCGCAGGCTTCATAAATATGTATCATACAACAAGAGCTAACGGTGTTGGAATATACCAAGAAATTTCATGCGATTATGGTAACCAACGATTAGCAACGAACTACTCCGCTGGTAAACCACGAAAATGTGCAGAAGGGCAGTTTGCGCTGCTCTTCACATTGCTTTGATTATCTTGAAAAGGTGTACGGAATTGAAAAAAAAGGTGGAAGTTTCGCGATTTACGCTCAAACGAATTCTGAGACTTTTCCACTCGTGCTCACTACGAATGGTTTGAGCACACAGAATTCCAAATAGAACCGCAGAGATCACAGTTCATTCACTTTCAGGGTAGCACCAGCATCACGACCAATGTTTTGTATTTTTCTGATAGTAATGGAATTCTGCTTTTTTTGCCTTGTTTTGGTTTAATTCCATCCGTCTGAACCGTGAAACATTAGACTTTTGTCTTTCTTGTTCATTGTCATCAAAGCGAAATGTTTTTTCTTGTATGCCTATAACTTAGATTGTCTCGAATGTTTGTCATACCCTTTTCTGTTCACTCACACGACTCTCTCTGTTCAGTGCAATTTCTTCGGCGCCTTATCCGAGAGCGAACTTCTCGTTACTTGGAACAGTCAACTAGCTTGTCTTGTCTCACTCGTCTGCGCGACCAGTTTGCATTTTCGGTGACAACCGCTCAGCTACTCGTCCAATTGGCTCATGTTACATTCAACACGAAAGCCTGTTCAAACGAATGCTCTTTCAAAGGACGCATGTCGGATTTGCCGGAATTCTTGGTCGACAACGTAGTTGAGTTGATAAGCTACCTGAGGCGTGCGAAGGATGACTTCTTTGAGGTAAATGTTCCATTGTTTCGTTCTGGATGTTCCATAGGACGATCGTAGTTTGCAGATAGCGTAAATCAGTTGATTACTTGCCGTGTTTTTTGCAGTCGTTTTGCCGTTGCACAATCGGAATTGCAGTCTCACGCTTGCCCACTTTCTTACTTCCCTCTTACAGGCTTGTTCGATACCAACTATTCTGCCCTTGTGGTCGACTGTCGTATCGAGTGTGAATAGGCTGTTCGCACATTTTCCTTTTAGTTATGATACTTTTGATGGCTTTCGACTACGTTTACACGTTCCCATTTCATTCCACCTTATTCTGTCAGTCCACAGAAGTTGCGAGTATCCCCCTGGAACCGTTATTGGAATTCAGTATTTTGTACATGCTACACACTCAAGCGCTTTCCAATCCGCATTTACGAGCACGTCTAGCCGAGGTGTTGGAATCGTTGATTCCGCAACGAGACGATGAGGCTTGGAACAGCCAGCGGATAGCGGGAACTGGCATTCTGGGAGTAAATAGTCTATCTTTGTGAGTTTTTCTGGCGTTTGTTTGTTATGGTACGTCTTAGTTTTTTCTCTTGAATTACCAGTGAATTGCTTATTTTCATTTTAGATTGTCCGCTCTTATTATTGTGTGTAGTAGTCCATGTTCATTGTTGAAGATAGAGGTATTGTATGTATGCAGTTAGAAGGCGTCGCTTCAGATGAATGTTTAAGAATTTCAATCCAACGATTTGATTCCTCCTACTCATTCTTCTAAAATAGTTCAAACTGTTTGCACTTCCCGACCACATTTACGGAGTTAATGTAGCCGTAGAGATTCACCACTCCTATCTGACATCATGCCACGATTGGCGGAAACGAGCAAAGCAACGCCACATTTCTGTGTTCATACCATGTGAAAACATGCGTCCAGCATTCCACTCTCTCGCTCGATAGGCAAATTGTTTGTCTGGCCTGGCAGTATGACACAGATAGTCAGTTAGGCGTTGAAGTACCCATTCGCTCGAGTTGGAGTACTGGTTGAGCACATGATCAATGGAGGTCGGTTTTGCGTGATGTAATATCAGAATTCAACGTTGTGTTTCGTGGACCAATAATTGTGTCTAGCCAGCCGGACCGATTGACACAAGCAAGCCCACGCGTGTGCAAGTCGTCACTTCACCCAGCCTCGTAGTACGTTTGAGTGGACCAGCTGGACGAAACGAGGCTCGATTTGACTTAGTGAGCACGACTAAATTTGCGAATGAGTTGTTACATTGGTTAACACAGTCGACGTATAGGTTAACGACATTAATCTGCTTGATTACGGATCAGTCTTATCGGACTTGTTTATTTTTAAGAACTGCTGTAAGACCAACCGATCATCCGAGTCGTCTAAGAGAAGTACGGTTTACTAGATGGTGCGCTGCCACATTATGCCTGAACTACATGCCATTATCTTGATAATCTCCTTAACAAACCATGGAATGAGAGGAGATCCAGTAGAGTAGCGACGAAGATCTCCTGACCTCATTCCACCTGACTTTCTCGAATTTATCTGACGTACATCATTATTAGAGCGAACAACAGAGCATTTGAAGCATACAGTCATACAGCAATACTAGCTGATATCGACATGTACGTTGAACGACCTCCTATCATCCCGTTTACAGGGATAGTTCTTATGAAAACAGAATTCCGAGCAGCATTCTATGCATTCTTGAATATGTCCTTGTGTCTAACCTGTTTGTTTGTTCATGATACTACGTCGTCGATCACCTCATTCATTTAGAGGAACTACAGTCCCATTTGAATGTAGTAGATTCCGACCTTACTCCCCGGGTTTTTATAACAGTGTTAACGACAATTGCTATTTCCTATCGAAGCACTGGGACTACCTGATCATTCGTCACAATGGGACTGAATCTTAACGCGATGTGACGATCACACCGGCAGAATCACTTCTAACAGATAGGCCAACAAGCAGAGGTCTGACGAAACACAGTCTTCTGGTCCCCCAGGCTGGGGGTTGAAAGAAAGTTGAATTCTCCTGCCGGAAAAACTACTAGTTTCGATACACTGTTATCCATCCGCTGCTATGCGGTACAGGATTTTGAACCAAAGGCTTTGGTTGATAACCGTAGTTGTTCTGCTGTCTGGGCGTCCTGATAGTATCTCAGCCCACACAACCTAGAATAGTCACAACACCAGTAATTTAATACTACATCGGCCGTCTTGCAGTACACGCCGGGTCGTCCTATCTGCTGTATACAGCAGAGTGGATGCTACTGCTGACCCCTCCCCCACTGTCCTATCAAAATTGGTTCTGAGGCCCTTCCCGACCCTCATTTCTGGTGATTAGTTTGCAGGTCCCACGATCCTATTAGTCATAGAAACACTGAGCCAGTAAGTCCCATCTCCTACCACCCACTGTTAAGCCTTCCTCGCTCCTAGTGCAGATCTAGAGTGCGAATTAATAAAGGTGCTTCCAACGTTCACACTCTAAAACAGATGAATCAACAGGCCGATCTCGCACGAACGTTAGACGCTTTAGATATCGATGTGTGTTGTGTTTCAGAGACTAAAATTCAGGACAGTAGTCAACTTATGGAACTAACAGCACCCGTACTGTCTACTTGATACTGGGTATACACTTCGTTTGACGCCGCGGCTGCCGCCACCGGTCAAGCTGCAGTAGGTATAGTCCTCAGCTCGACGGCCGAAGCCGAATTGATAGATTGGGTTCCTGTTAACAGTAAACTTTGTGCCGTCCGCTTGGCGGGTTCTGTTAAGGCCAGCTCTGGATGCAAAAATCTTCAGATATCTTTTGATTGTGTCTGCTTATGCCCCAACTGAGTGTTGTGACACCGATATCAAAGACGCCTTTTATTCGGACCTAGCCGTTCTCTTTCGGTCGACACATGGTTCTGGTATAGTCATTCTGACCGGAGATATGAACGCCCAGGTCGGCCGCCCTGGGGAGGTCGAGTCTCGTTCAGGTGGCAGGTTTGGGATAGCATCACATCGCTGGGATAATTGCGAGTGGATGTTGCATCTGTGCGTTGAGCATGAGCCATTTTTTCTAACTATGTTCTTCATTGTTATACTTGATGTCTCCCTTTTGCAAATTTGACCTGGTCTCAGACAGACCAGATGGCGTAGTTCGATTCAAGACTATCGTGCTGAATGGATCACACGCATGGTTCCAGGTCGTGCGTTGGTACGTTGTCGTTTCGTTCTTACTTTCGCTTGGCAACGACCCCATCGACAGTGACTGGCTGTTGAAAAATTGACTGTGCCGTCTGTAAGGCATAGGTCTCAAACTAGCCTAGAAAGCAAGCTTAACAGTTCTAACCCCAAAGATCCTTACAAATCTGGACTCAAATTTCGCAGGCCATTCGGGAAGTAGGCACTGTAACAAGCGGCACGTTAGTTTGTGGACTTAACAAACGTTGAATTTCAAAAGAGATTCTAAATTTATTAGATGTCAGCGAGAACATTCCTCCAGGCAGTTCACATAACAAGCTTAGGAGAAATATCCGTTAGAATCTGAAGCTTAGGCTAACTACCTGTCCCAAGGCTTGGTTAATGCAGAACGTTAATGAAATAGAAACCGCTTTCGTTTCATAAAACACTGGCAAACTCTTCAAGCTTGGCGGTGCTACTGGTCCAGGGTGACCGTTTGTCGGTGAGGTTATCAGCAAGGCAAATTGCACACTTTTTCATAATAAGTCCATAAGGTTAGAGTGCTGGACGGAACACATTGAAGGTCAGTTTAGCTGGCCTCCTACTTCTACTGTGTTGCCGCTACAAATCTTTACTGTAGCACTCTGGTCGGTGGATTTAAAATCACCCAGTTAACTGAAGTCCACAATTGTATTTCGGCTCTCAAACGTATTAGGGCTGCTAGCTAAAATGATCTCGTGCCGGCACAAGGTGGGAGATGTTAATGATGGCTTTGACTCAGATGTTTAAATTTGTGTGGACAACGGAGACCATCTCGCCTTTTTGGGGTCACTCGGTAATGGTTCTCACATTCAAGAAAGATGTCCGAAGCTTTTGCAAAACTCCCTGGGGGATTGGATGGATCGTGCTCATTAATAGGGTTCTGGAACCTGATCTACTCCGTCAACCCACTGGGTAGAACAAACAATATTTCCTCTTGGAGGGAATGTACCGACCAAATTTCCATTCCACTAAATTCCGGAGCAGCGTCATGTGCACCACTGGCCAATAACTGCTATATTTCTTGATCACGTATATACATAGATATACTATGTGTCAAACGTGCCACTGTATAGAAAAAGGGCGATATGTGAGGTAGTGAAGGAAGAAGTTTTACGGATGAGTTAGAAATTACAAGAATGCACATAAAGACTCGTAACACGAACGCCATTGATTTCCGTTCTTCGCCGTCAGATAGCGTCCTCAACCAGAAGTGTTTCTTTGGACTCCAGCCCGGAAACCGGGAACGTTTCACTGAGCTAAGCGTGAGTGCCGTCATACCTCGGACCCAAGTTATGCACTGACCACTAGGTTACAGCTTCTAGCTCAATCACCCATCGGCATACAAGGCACGATGTAGCAGGTGATGAGTTGGCATTCGTACAATGCGGACAGGCCAACGAAGCCTATGAGGCGAGATCAGTATGCTCAAGGGTTGACAGGGTTTATCCGTTCCAAAGGTACATTGGCGAACTCGATTATCGTTGACACGGTGTTCTCATGACGTCGTTAATGCTTCTAAGATATCGATGGTTGAAAACGGATACTCTCTGAACATTCTCCGCGCGAGTAGACCAGTTTTCGGAGCCGTACGATAGGACTGTTTTTACAGTGGCATTGTACACTCGGCATTTCACAGAAAGACTGATATCATACTGACGCCACGATGGCGTAAGTTGACGAACGCCATCCGAGCCTTTGTTATGTGATTCGTGGTCTCATCAGACATTTCACCGGCACTAATACACCTCCCAAGATACATAAACACCTAGGTTACTTCTAACTGCTCGCTACCAAGGTTGAGAGCAGTCGCAGTCCTGTCCATCTTGTAACGATACCTTGCATTTGGTAGGTGTAAAGGCCATACCAAACTGACGAACTGAAGCGTCTAATTTGTCTAAAATGCTCTCGGCTCACAGGGAGCCCTCGTAGATTATGGCGATGTCGTTTTTATATTCTGTATCTCGAAGTTGAGTACCTTGGAGTAGTTTCATATTGTCATATTCGCACGTCTGGTGCAAAGTTGAGTAGGAAGAGAGAGGCTGAGCAACGTTGTCGCCTTCCGTTTGAGATGTTGAAGGTTGGGGATATGTTACCATAAGCCCTAACCCTGTCCTAGGTTTGAAAGTAAATTGCTTTCAGAATGGTCACATACTTCTCAGCCACACCCTTCTTCGGTAGACGATCCCAGAGTGCAGCTCTGTCATCCTAGCCGAATTCCTCTGATTTCCAAGTTAGCAGCAATTGTTGACTCTCAGTACAATTTGCGGAGTTCAGTAATCGGGCAAAGTATGTAGATGTGATTAATTTGGCCATAGCCAGGGCGAAGCCCAGCCTGCTCCTCACAGATATGTTTCTCACGCGTTTCGCTCAGGCTACGAAGTACAGTGGATGCCAGCAACTTTGACCTAATGGTAATCAGCCCAATCCCTTTGCGATTTGCATATGAAGTGCGTAAGCCTTTTTTTGAGAACGGCAATGATGTTACCCTGAGTCATCGAGAACAGCCTCACTGACCCACAGTTTCTGAAACAGGGCCGTCAGCTCCTTATCTAAGACTGTACCTACATCTACAAAAAGGTCGGGGGGATTTTGTATAGGTCAAGTGTCCTGTAACGTTTTAAAAACTTGATCTCGAGAGAGACTTCTGTATTCGAGATGGAAAAAACGTCAGTAGACAAATAAGCGCAAGTGTATCCCGAAGGTTTAGTCAATGGTACGGGTGGTCAGTTAAACTGCTGTTGGGATTGCTCAGCCCATCTTTGTATGCGTCGTTGAAGGTTATGAATAGACCCATCATTGGCTTCGCAGATTACTTCGCGAACACCTGGCTTCCTGCTAGCAGTTGCTCGGCGTAGATAGAAATGTTTTAGAGGGTTACCGGTAGCAGCAGCTTGTTCCACCTGGATAGCGCGTTGTGTCCACTAGGTCTCGCGATCCTTTCATAGTTGCTTCCGGAGCTCCAGTAGCCTTGCGGGCTGAGTTATACTCACCGCTGGATTGAATACTGGGACATATTACTACATAGATGTGTTAGATTCAGTGGATAGATTTACACTTTTAAAGTCGCCTAAACACAGATGTACCGACCAAGTATGTGAACATACTGTCGGCGTTTTATTCCCATACTTCAGCGCAGAGTAGGGTTTACCATGAACTGTCTGACAGTTTCAGCACCATGAGCGACGTACGTCAAAGCTGTCCCTTTCATCCTTTTTGTTTAATTTTGTGATGGACGGAATAATGAAGAACTATCTGCGGCATTCACAAGATGCCGACGTGGACCTCCTCTCGGATGAAAGACTGACTGATGTTGATTATGGTGAAGACATGACGTTATTGTTCGACACTTCCCACGCAACACAAACAACGCCAGAGGCTATTCCGCTTTCTGCTCAGTATTTCGGAATGTGCTTTGCAGTCTCAAAATGCCAAATACTTCTGCAAGATGGCTGTGATTACGCAGATTCATTGTTAGATAACGGAATCATGTAAGTTGTTGACCGTTTTGTGTACCTGGAAGGCTACATTAACAACGGTGAAGGTGTAAGGAATGGAACAGAATCGCGTGTCTCTACGGTTCATGTGATGTTCGTTAATCGAGAAAACCTCTGGTGACAGAGAGGCATCTCTCTCTGATGCCTAAAAGTTGCGCATATAAGACGATATTGATGGTTATGTTACTTTATAGCAGCGAAACCTTGCCGCTGAGGGTAGAAGATGTAAATCATCTCCAGGTACTTGACCACCGATGTCTGCGTTCGATCGCACGTATCCTGTGGCACCAGTGAGTAAGCATCGAAGAGGTTAGGAAGCGGGTATTTGGTAGTGATTGTCAGACGAGTTCTTTCGTTTAATCCCTATGGCTATGTCAAGTATTATGGGTGCCAGCTAGTCGTCTATCAGACCGAGCATTCTGCCGACGTTGCGGCCGACTGGCGGAAGGTGCGAGGTGGACAGATGATGACCTGGCATAGAGAAATGAAGTTGTTCCTCAAGGGGTTGGCCACTGTACATCGGGTTCGTCTCGTATGCTAGAGTCCCCGAAACTCACAGAATAACCGATAGCTGGAAACGTTAGGTGAGATAGCAGCTAATCGGGCTCAGTGGCGTGAATGTTGTCGTTGTTTGTCGGACTTGTCTGTGAAATAAGTGCACTTAATGACGCGGATGCAGTGAAAGCTGTGAGGAGCTGTCGTACTAATGACACCTTATTTTCACTTTGGGGATGTCGTAGGTTATTGCCTTAAAGTCCGAAGTGGACAAGTGCTGACTTGGCGTAGAGGAGTGAAGACATTGTGTCGGCTGCAGCAGGTTAGGTTTATCTCCTTATAGAGTCGGCGGTTAGAGACGTTAGAGGAGGTGGTAGCCAATCAAATTCATTGGTCCAAATGTGTCCGTTGTTTGTTTGCGTTGTCTGTGAAGTGATCGTAATCTAAAAAGCTAGGCAGTAATATCCGTAAAGAGGTCGTTTTTCTCTCACTGGCAGCTCAGTTGTTCGTATGCAAAGTATACACGTATTGATACTGTCTGTTTAAGTTTCGACGTGAAATAATTCTGTGTTAAGCCTCTTTTTTTTCCTTGTCTTGGCTTAGAAATCTAAGGCAAACTTCCCTCTTCATGGATGTGTGGTGGTTAAGTGTTAATGTCAACCACTGCTTTCGATGATGATAATGGCAGTCTACGACAAGATGATCTAATTTAAAAGGTCAAGTAAACAATGGTAACATCCAAGCGACTTAATCAAAATGAATTTCTCTTTAGTTGTGAACCGACTGGTAGTTACAGAAACAAACCGCCTGCCAATAATTAACTGACAACGAAGTAGATCCGAAGATATCAAATGCAGCAGATTAGCTCATAAATAGTTCTGAGCATCAAACCGAGTAGAACAGGTGTACCGACCGATAGTTCACTAAAACGAGCAACGACATGGTTACAAAATATGATGACTGACTGTTGCGTTAATTAGTAGGTGGGTGTTACGCATCCAATAAGGGATCTCATGATCATTAAAATGGCTTGTTAGAACCTCTGTCCGAGATAGCGTCATACTGTCTTTAGTGGCGTGCCTGTATCCCCAGCGCTTTCAGTTCTGATTGACCTTATTTATATCCACCTTTATCTTCTTTGATGTTTTTATTCTGCACCGTCGTTGTGGTTAGCGATGAATCAAGCCACAGTTTCTTGTGGTTACTGTTATAACTGAATCCGAACGCACATCACTGACGGGAACAACAGTGAGTGAATAATGCGAATAGAAACCGCTTCTCATCGACCACCAAACCCTAAAGGTCAAGAACCTATGAAACCACAGACAAAGCAGACTCCGGATGGTCAACGTATTTGGATACCAGACGCTTTACGACTTTACATAAAATACTTGTTTGTATTTATGGAAATGAATGACCTTGTGGCCGTGTGAGCGCGCGAAGATACCTCACTGATCCATATCTCACTAACAGCATTAGATATCAGAATCCCGGCAGCGTAATCATATTCCTTAGATCAGGCTCACCCTAACGTTTAGGCTCATGATCGTTATGAGTCAGTGGAAAGACCGATTTACCACTCAGTGTTTGGTTGGGTAACGCGGACAGAAAAAGTCGGCCTGGCTGGACAGTTGGAAGTGCGCCCGGACAAAAGAAAGTGTATATTCGTTATCTGAGATACCGGATTCTTTAAATCCTTCTTTACAACACAGCACTGCGTTTAGCTTCCCAGCCGTAGATAAGTTTTCTAAGTGCAACAGATTAATGAATAATGTCCGTCTGTGAAAATTATTCAGATGAACTTTTGTCCATCTGCCGTGTCGTGGTTTGTGGGGTCAGCTTGAGCAGCACCAGCCCGACTTTTCTGGTATCCACTATGACTGTGCTGATCATCTCATTCTCCAATATAAGAACGTGGCATCCGTCCATCTCTTATGCTGCCCCGGCACAGTCATCGGTCTGCGCAACACAGCAACAGTACATCCACGCCTCACACTGTGGGAAACCGATTCTCACCTACTTTCAGCTCAACAAGTTTTCCGATTCGAACACCCCAGCTGGCTGGACGCCTTAACGTCTCGTTGGCTGTTTGCACTCTGCTGCCAAGCCAATCAAACAATTTGTCTATCGCGTGTGAGAGTTAATCTGTGGATTTTCGTTCACATAACATGGACACCGACATGTGGAAGTTACCTCACTTACTTCCGTCTATTAAGTCATGATGACAAACGCGGATTCAGTGCATTTCCGCTGTTACTCCTAGCACAACTGTATTTTTTCTTTGGCGTATTTCCGGGCAAGATATAGTGTTCCACGTCTGTTGGTGTGGCTGACATGTACGGATAATTCCTTCAGTGTGCAATACAATCCAGTTAACATACATTGGCAACCTGAATCTTACACATCATCCATCGTTACCAACGTGTACTCTTTTTTGTGTGGGTACTTTTACTACATTGCACTGTATTTTAATCGTCACCAAACGCTTCAATCGTTCCTCCTTGACTACACTATGGTCCAAAAGTTGAATAGTTTACGTTGTGTTGACCATTGAGAAGTCTTATTGATATATTTCTGAATGGAAACTCATAAGGACTGTAGAACTGAAAGAAAACACATGGCAACATGTACCTGTGACCCGGTGGTTAGTTGAGAGCGTATCATGTCTAACATTTATTTTCGGAATCTGGATAACTTCGTAAGTAGATTCTGTAAAATATATCCGTTTAAATTGTTCCGTTTTACTGGTTTGTTTATGCTTTTTATGTTGCTGTCCTACCTGTTACGGGGTTAAACCAGTTTACGTCGCCAAAACTTGATGGCACCTGAATCACATAACTTACCGGAAACCGGAGCTTTGAAGTACGCCGTGGCAGCATTACTCACTGCATTCGTTTCCATTGAGCTGTCCCCCGGAACCGGAGCAGTTGGTAGTGCTGGGACAGCGGCAGACATGTTGGCTGCTTCGAGTTTCCGAGGCGGCGGAATTTCTGGTTCAGAACAAAGTGGTCAGTCAACGGATGGCATGATTAATGAAACTGTTGCACCGGATCGAAACACAGCCGTCACGCAGGCATCCGATGTACAAACCGCCACCGTGGGGTTCGAGGAAAAATTTCAGTACAGGCGCCCAATGTACGCTTGTCTACGATATTGGTATGGCAATCCACTCTACGACGTTCAGTTTCACGTAAGTTTGGTCGTTCAGCTGGTCTGTGTACAATGTAGACCAGGAAGACGGGGTATTAACGTCACAGTAGACCTAGGCGTGTACTGTTTAAATCGCTTGTTATCATAAATTACGGTTGTGAACGAACACAACTTTTCATAACGTTCGCTGGAAGTGCTTGCAGACCTGACCGTGTAACGCAGTCAGTCGTGTACCTGCATCCGTGGGCTTTTTACTTGTAGACGTTGTACTATTTTTCCATTAATCTGTCATTTGTTTTCTGCTATAAAACCAAAAGACCATGTAAGCTATAATGCCCAGTGATTTGACACAACATTACAAATATGTGTGTTTATCTAAACTGTGCGTCTTAGGTCCGTACTACGACTATCAGGAATTTCTTAGCTAATTCTGCTATTTTATTCCAATATGTTTTGCACGCTGCGTTATTCCGGCGGGTTTTGTCGACTAAGACTTTTACCTTACTAGGTACGACAACGTCTTATAAGCCGAAGGGAGCGGTCATCCAAAACACAGCGACGCTCATAGGATTATGTGTTGTATTATTGACTGGGTAAGAGTGCTTTAGTTATGGGGCGCTGCTGTCTTTCAGATAATTGAGAAAGTGTTCAAGACGGTTACCCGCAAACCAACGGTTGAGAGTCGAGAAATCCTCGATTTTAATCAGAGGCTCGATGTAGCATTGCATGCGCCAGTGACCGAAATCAGACATCACCATCTTACCCGTGAATGTTGCCTTCTAAGCGTGGATAATTCACGTGTTTAGTCAAAACAGAGAGAAGGTATATATCGCGATATGTTAACATGTCAATTTACTCTCATCAGTCGCCAACGTAAAACCAGCTAATTTGATACCAACTGGGTATGGCAACAACGGTTGAACGAACCAACCACATGGTTCTGACCTTTCGCGCGCTAATAGTTCAATCAATTCCACGGTAAGAAGATTGATTGCGTCAGCGCCTTTTGTGCGCGCAAAACTGGACGATGTTGTTTGATTAGCATTCCTAAGTTGTTATCAACTGCAATCTCAAAAAACGACCTGCTAACTGTAACATTCTCAAAAAACCCAGCCCCTTCGATCTTCGAACACATCTTAGCAACTGGCCACCTAGTTGACCCTGTCAAATCGTTCAAGATATTGTTACATAAGCGCAACCTGAAACTGTTGGCGATTTGCGAGGCAATGCTAGCCAAACAACATCGACCGGTTTTGTGTGCACAGAAGGCGCCGACGCAATCAATCTCCTTGTCGTGGATTTGGTTGAATTGTTGGCGCATGAAAAGTCAACTATGTGGTTGGTTCGTTCAATTGTTGCTGCTATAGGCAATTTGTATAACATTTGCTGGGTTCTACGTTGGCGACTGATGAGTGCAAACCGAAATGGTGACATCTCGCGATTTGTCTTCTCTCTGTTTTGACTAAATGGATTAAGGGAACTCACTTTTTGAAATCCACGTGTTGTCAGTCATACCACATTCTGAACACATCGTTTCACCTCTTTGGCGTATCGTCCCTAAATCGTTTGTTTTCAGCTCAGCGCCGTGTACTAGTTGGTTGTTCAATTGTCGTCCGTCTGTCAGTGAAGCTATCAGCGAGACAGATGGTACACACTAATCTATAATACGTCCAGAAGGTTAGAGCGTTGGGCAGAACACTTTGGGGATCAGTTTAGCTGGCCTCCTGCTTCTATTGTGTTGCCGCCACAAACTTGTGATGTAGCACCCTGATCGGTAGATTTGAAACCACCCACAGAGACTGAGATTTGCAACTACCTTTCGGCTCTCAATCATAATATGGCTGCTGGTCAGGATGATCTCGTGTCATCACTATTCAAAGAAGGTGGAAAGGCGTTAGCAGAGGTCTTAACTCAACTGTTTCAATTTGTGTGGACGATGGAGACCATCCTTCCTTGCTGGGGTCACTCGATAGTAGTTCCCATATTTAAGAAGAGAGCCCGGGACTCTTGTGAAAACCATAGGGGGATAAGTTTGACCCCAGTCATTCCAAGGGTTCTGGCATCCATTATACTTCGTCGACTCACTGCAGCTCTTGAGGTAAACATTAGAGAAGAACAGGCAGGATTTCGCCCTGAGTGGGATGTATAAATCACATTTTTACCCTCCGTCAAATTCTGCAGCAGCGTCATGTGTACCGTCGGCCAACAATCGCCGTGTTCCTCGACTGTAAAGGTGCGTTCGATTCGGTGGATCTATCTACACTTTTACAGTCACTTAAACGCAGAACAGTACCGACCAAGTATGTGAACATACTGTCGGCGCTTTATGTCCATACTTCAGCTCAGGTTAGGGTTCACAGTGAATTATCTGACAGTTTCAGCACCATGAGCGGCGTACGTCAAGGCTGTCTCCTTTCACCATTTTTGTTCAATTTCGTCATGGACGAAATAATGGAGGACTCTGCGGCACTCGAATGATGCCAATGTGGACCTCCTACCTGGTGGAAGGCTGACTGATCTCGATTGTACTGATGACAAAGTGTTGCTGTTTGACAACTTTCAAGCGGCATAAACAACGCTGAACGCAATTTCGCGTTCTGCTAAGTACTTCGGAATGCGCTTTGCAGCCTAAAAATGCAAGATGGCCGTATTTACGTAGATTTATTGTTAGATAACGAAGTCATGGAAATCGTTGACCGATTTGTATACCTGGGAAGCTGCGTCAGCGGCGGCGGCGCAGGTGTAGGGAATGAAGTATAGGCGCGTATTTCCAAGGCTAGGGCGGTGTTCGCTAATCTGAGACACCTTTGGCGACAGAGAGGTATTTCCCTGGAACTTAAGGGTCGCGTATTACAGACAACAGTGATGGCTGTATTACTTTACGGCAGCGAAACCTGGCCGCTCAGAATAGAGGACGTGAACCGTCTTCAGGTATTTGACCACCGATGTCTGCGTTCAATCGCTGGTATCCGGTGACACCAGCGAGTAAGCAAGGAGGAGGTTAGGAAGCGAGTGTTTGGCATTGATTGTCAAACGTGTTCTTTCTTTCAATCACTACATTTGCACAGACTTAGATGGGTAGGTCATGTACTAAGGATGCCAGCTAATCGTTTGCCACACCGATCACCATTTTCCGACGCTGCGGCCGACTGGCGTAAGGTGCGAGGTGGACAAATGATGCCCTGGCGTGAAGAAATGAAATTATTCACGAAGGGGTTGATCACTGTAGATCAAGTTCGTCTCCCGGGCTGGTGCTCTCGCTGCTCGCAGAGTCTGTGACTTGAGACGTTAGTTTAGATGGCAGCTAACCGAGTTCAGTGGCGTAAATGTTGTCGTTGTTTGTCCGAACTGTCTGTGAATTGAGTGCACTTAATGACGGGGGGCAGTGAAAGCCGTGAAAAAGCTGTCTTGCTGATGACGCCTTATTTTCGCTTACAGCTTGGTTGTTTGTTTGCAAGATGTAGGCGCCTTGATGTTGTATGTTTGAATATAGACGTATCTATTTTTAACAGTCAGGTCTATTCTCTTTTTCTTTTACCCTCCTCTCATATAGGTATTTTCTTCTTTTTTCCTTCTTGGTTGTGTGGGAGTTAAGCATCAGTGTGAACCACTGATGTATTGCTGTCTGTGATGGTGATGTTCACTTGTCGTCTACAATCAAAACACTCTAAGGTAAATTGATACAAGAGTAATTTTCAAGCGAGTGTTGGTCGCTTTATGGTACAATACGCTTCCGCGTTTTTCCGAATTTTCCGAATGTAGTTACTGTGATATCATGGCATTTATTTTGGCGATATTGGACCATAACAATTCGAAAACTTGGGCAAGCGATTGCTGGACGCACTTATTCCAACGTATGGTATGACTAATCATCTTGAAGCGACATGCAAGTTGACTGTGTGGCCTGCGTTTGCCAAGTGGGCCAAGATTGTTGTACGTTCACCAGTCACGTAGGGCATTTTTTTTTGTATTCTCTCCGATAGGCGTTTTGCACGCCTGATTAATTCTGCTGCGCAGAACTAAGGAGTCCACAAAAACTCATGGCGAAATATTTTTAATCATTAAAATAAATTCTCTCGAGGAGTAGACCGTATATCGTATTCCCATCTAACCTCGTTTATCCTGTGAATGATACCCTTGGAAAATTAGTCATGTAAATGTGATGTATTTAGCCTGATGATGGATCACGGGAAACCAACTTGTTTGTCATACATTGTTTTTCTCTTAGCCTTCGTTCAGTAAACCACCTAAAACAATGAGTTCCTTTGATCCAGTTCACCTATAACGATGGAAGACGTACGTCGCGAGATGTTAACATTTCGTTTGCTTTCTTCAGTCACGGACGTAAAAAGATTAGGATATATAGGACATGAGGATAACAACAACAAAGGAAACAATCAACGATTGGGTTTACATAAAACAAGGCATGTTATCAGTTCCAGGGCAGATAAACTGCGTGAGTCAACGGTTTATGCACACACAAGACCGGACGGCGAGTATTGATTAACGTTGCCCCGGAGAAGGCAAGCAATTTCGGGTTCCGACTACACAACAATACTTGGAACGAGTTGGCGGGGTCAACAACGTGACCTGTTTCCATGATGTGTTTTGCAATGGATAAGGTCGGATTTTGTCTCAGTCCTTCTGTTGTCACTGCCTGTTGCATCATTGCGTGCACCAACCGTTTAGGTATATGTTCAGCCATTCTGTGTCGTAGGCACCGATTTGCTCCGCTGACATAGACGTCACCGCAACTGCAAGTGAACTGATAGATTACATATGAGACAGCATTTCGGTAGGTCACGATTATGAATAAGCTGAGCGACACTCGTAGCTGTGAGTAGCAACCGCAATTCAGCCGCAGGGTATGTACGAATTAGAGCAGACTGTAATTTTCGACCCCTGTCAGCTGCGATATGATCGCCTTTGAACGGTAGTTTCAAAAAGACCTGCTTCTTATGGACCGAATTCATGGCAGTCTTGATCAGTATTTTCTGGCTGTGAATATCGATGAACTTCTGAGGATATCCGTTTGTGAGCAGCATCTTTTTTCAATCCCTCCTCTTCTCACAAGCAGTCATCGGCGCAGATCTCCCGAGCTCTATGAAACAGGGTTCACACAAGACTTCGTTTATAAGCAATTGATGCAAAAGAAGAAAATTGCAAATACTGATCACTCCAAATGATCTTACGGTGCACTGAGCGCTGTAGTGACCCATCCTGCTGTTTATTGAGTGAAATGTGTAGATTCTTGTCGGTTGCTGAAAATTAGTCGAAGACGAAGCTTTACACAATTGGGAACCTAATGTTATTCTTCTGTAGAACTATACAAAGCCGTACACCTCAACCAACTTGTTCTAGCATCGCTTAGGAACAATGTCCCTTATTAGACAATTTAATTTCATAAATTCAGACTTCTTGTAAATTCATAATAGCACCTAGTCAACAAGGGTTCAAAAACAAAACCGGTATTCCGCTATGTAACGTTAGTAAAATGTCCGTCAGTTTTTAGGTGGGCACATATTTGCACTGTGTCACATGCAGCTACTTGCCTACCGTGCTACGGGACCTCCGATTGACGCTCTGAATAATGAAAGTGCAGTCGTTGCGGATGCGTCCTCTATGTTTAACTGTCGGTGATATCCATATGGCTCTGTGTCTTCGTTGTCGGTTCACCATTTGTGTGTGACTTATTGTAGAACATCCGTCCTTCCTTAATTGTGTTTTGAGTATCCAACTTATACTACTGGTGAGTAGCTTAGCGTTTTTGTCGATTTAAAAGGGACCCAAACACCGTACCACATAACAGTCGTATAATTTCAACTCACCACAGTGACATTGACGGTCTTCAAGGTTAATTGTTCAAGGCATCTTGTCGAGGTCATTCAGTAGGCCTCATGCAAATAGAAGGGATGAGTGGGTAACTGGGTTGAAGTTCAAGATTTCTAAGCTCCCGGCGTGGTTTCGTAAGTCAGCTTTTAATGCACCTGCTGCATAAACGCGGGTGATTCTTGTCGGTGGGTGGATATTAGTCGAAGGCGAAGCTTTCCACACTTGGAAACCTAATTTTATTTTTCTGAAGAACATGATGATCTTTAGTTAGCCCACTGGCCGTAATGTAGTACATAAGGGACGCTGTATCTGCACTCGCCGTGACGGCCATCTGACCATCGTGTGATAACTTGACTTGGTTGGCTCAGCTAGTCCCAGTAAAACCAAAAATTGTGGATAACCACAGTTTATTCGGAATCGTTTACAGGTAAAAAGAAGAATTCTGTCTTTCCATGATGGTTTATGTCGAAAGCGGCAGAAACCAGAAAGGCTAGAAGCGACTGGACGATGGACTCGTTACCGTTTTAATGATTGGAAACTTCGCCTTCGTAATTTTTATACATTGAGTAGGGTAGCCAAATGCTTCGTGGTGTACGGATTTTTGTCCAACAGTGTGCCCAGTATCAAGTGCGTACTATCGATTGAGTGCTAATAAAGTAGAGACGTGAATCGAGGATTTGAAACTTTCGTCACTCGTTTACGTCGACCCTTATTGCGGCAGGGCAAAGTTAAATCACGTGTTTTTCTGTACAGCTTACTTTGAACAAGATACTGTCTACCGCTCCCAGTCCTAAACATTTATGCATTTTTGTGAGAACTCCGTTGGATTGTCGTCATTTAAGAGTTAACAAGCGATCGCTGCTACTATGGTTTATGTGGCCTATTATCTTACGTTGAAGCAACATAATGTTAAAGGTCGAACATAAGGTCTTACAATGTGTTATTCACATTGTGTCCGATTGTTATCCGAAGATGTAGTTAACGTTTGACCACGTTACTTCGCTGTAAAACCACAACCACCTATGGGCATTTTCATCAAGCCTTTGTACGCGACACTGTTTCTACCACGTTTTCGAGCCGGTACCGTTTCAGGTGCAGCTCCAATTTCAAAAGCACACAATTGACTGAATGCGGTCAATCGTTATCAAGTTTACGTGCATAGCTTGTGCACAGTGCATCTCTGAAACGATTAAGTCTGTGTCCCAAAAATAACACAATCAATGGGCAAGTGGTAGGTAGCGTTACACTTTCCTCCTAATTGACCACTGTGTACTTCTTCGATTCTTAGGTCCCAAATGAACGAGGCTGATAGCTTTATGGTACCTTGAATGAAAATAGTGTTGGTTGTATTGTGTTATTTTTGGTGTACACGTATCTGATCACTTCATACCACCGTTCGTCTACAATCGTTCATATAGACTTATATTAGTTTTTTCTCATCATGCGTTCCGCAGCATCTGGAATCCGAAGCACTGGCTCATATCGACGATTCCACTCCTCCGTTGTTTTTGCAATTTCTATCCCTGCTTGTTAATGATGCCATCTTTCTTCTGGACGAGGCGATCAATTTATTGATTCAGCTCAAACGCAAGGAGCAAGAACGTGAAGCTGCCGGTGGAAGGTAAACAATTCGTTATTTGTGTTTTTTTTGCACTTAATCGAATGTGTTAGTGCAGTGTTTCATTTCCTCCTGCCTATCTTGCCGAATACTTGTAGTCACTACCGTCGTCATCTACAACAGTGCTTCAGCGGTTGGTGTTGACGTTTAATTGGTGCATACTTATGAGTGAAAAAGGGAAGGCTAAATGTCGAAATTCCACGTCTAAATTAAAACACTGGACATCAAACTGTCTACATCTTACGAACAGGCAGCGAACTTCGAGCATACACATCTCATTCATCGTGTCTTGTCCTACTGAGCACAGTTTTATTCATCGCTCTGACTTAATTTGATGTGCCATGCAAGTGAATTTATCCGAACGTTCGCATATGATCATTCACGCTTAATTTGAGGTCAATGGCACATTGATCGGCATGGTCGCCTCATGAATATATATATATATATATATATATATATATATATATATATATATACCAAATGAGCCACTTTTCGGAGCGGAACTCATTACATTTAAAAGACGCTTCCATTTCCGAAACTGTTCGAGTTCATAGTTCATCTGCACTCCTTTGGTTTACGTGTTTCATTTGTTCGGCGAAGTTATATCAAAATGTTTAGGACATATTCGATGACTACGTGCCCAACCGTATGATGGGAATCTTAGTAGCCCGCTTCAGCCCCACTGAAATAGTGTCATAAGATGGATTGAACAACCGTCCCGTGAGCTCCTATTTAGGCTTTTAAATCTGTTTCTCCCTCAAATAAATGCGATATCTTCCAGTAAGTGTGCTCGGTGCTTGTCAGTTTGCTTCACTAAGACTTTTTTCACAGTTTGAAGTAGTTCAGTCAGCCACGTTACCAGTCGTATGATATCGAGTTCTGATCCCGGCTACTGTGTCGAGGTCTGGGCAGTCTAACAGTATCTAGTCCACGTCTGACATTGTGTGCTACGTATTGTGTCACATAATGGGTGCAGTTTGATAGTGTTATATAACATTTTCTCCAGCTGTCAGCTAGAGACCGATTTACGACCATCGTATTCCAAAGGAATGCCGTATTGTGCTTTGCTTTCATGTCCCGTAGTTTAGCAACACGACTTGACGAAACGAGTGGACCTATTACAAATACACCTTGATGACACCAGCATCAGTTACAATAACCGTATAGTATGACCCTTGTTTTTAATACAACACACTAAAAACCCTGAAATATCAAACGGATTTTTCACGCATGCGATGTTAGAATAGATACGGTATATTGGTGCGGATAATACGAGTCACTTCTTGTTACCTGTTGTATAGGTTAGCATCACAAGAAGAGGAATCCTTATTTATACATACCGGGCGATTGGCCCGGCATCACATTATGCTTGGAATAGAAACGATAGCCGCTCTTCGACGAGTTGTGTCCGTCTGCCCACGGCTGATCACCCATCCTATCCTTGTGGATCGTGTAGCCTGCATGTTGAACTATTTCCTCGCCCGGCTGGTGAGTGCGATTTGTTGCATTTTACTTGATCAATTGTACTTTTGTATGCCCAAATTTAGAGATCCTGTCATCCTGAGGTTTTTCAGATACCTATGTTGTTATCACCAGCAGTTTTTCAACTTAAAACTCTGAGTTCCCCTTAACAACTTCACCAGAGCAAAAAGAAGCCATATGTTTCGATACGTTAATATTTCGTTTACGTTCATCAGTAAATTGAAAACATGCAGGTTGTGTGTGTTAGACAAATGGCGACAGATAGAAAATGAGTATGCGTACATTCACATCAGGTATTGTATCATCATCACGACGACAACCTGATAGGTTGCTTCGACTATTTTTGCGCACACAACGCCGGCTGGTAAGTTCTGATCAACATAGTTTCTCCAAAGGACAGTAGCTTCTGGTTTTCATTGTTTAACAATGTTATTCGGGCCGACTGGATGATCTGTTGTCACGATGTTGAGCATTTGATTATGTGAGATTTCGAACAACAGTTTCTTCGACTTGAGATCCTTGTATCGTCAACTGTTTGGACTACTTAGGAACGTTTTCTGTCTCTCACGGGGATAATTGTTCGTCCATATTGCCTATGTAAACGTCGTTGCAACTGCAATTGAACTGGTAGACAACGTGAGGGACAGAATAACCAGACAGACTGACTTCGCGCTTATGTAGGACTGGTCCTTTGGTAGTCTAAGCTAACCGCAACTAGGCAGCCGCACACTTACGAGGAAGGACAGACTTCTGTTTATGCCTGATGTTATTTGCCAAATGATCCCCTTTGAATGTTCCGTTTGTTGTTACTTATAGGTCGGTCCGAAACAACGCGATCTCACTGTGCGTGACAAAGCCGCGTACGGCTTCAGGCCCGATCTGCTGGTGATCGAGATATGTCAGATTTACCACATTCTAGCTCTGGACCACGTAAACGCCGGTGAGTACGGAAGTCCTGTTTTTTTCGGTATGGAGTTCTATTGTGTTTGTGTTAAAGCACAGACATCTTCAGAATGCCATTATTCTTATCTTTATTGAATCGATTATGCATCTCTAATTTCTGTTCATCGTTCTGTGAATTAATCACACACCATTGACCGCTGATGGTGGTCATAAAACTTTGACACGTTTCGCGTGTGGCATTCTTTAGACTGTGTATGCGGACTTGCTTATTCATCTATCACTCCCTGACCTTTTCGATTGCACTAGTAATCATAAATCTTTAATGTTGGACATCGATACTTAGTCAGTATGCATGCAAAGTAATTCATTGACGTTTGGCAGGTGTAACTAAAGTGTACCAACAACCCTGTTGTAGGCTTAGACTCTAGACGTAATGGATCGATTGGACGTTGTGTTCATCTCGTCCTTGCTTCTCGACACATACACATGGTCCTTCTTTTGTGTTTCCGATTTGTGGGGTTGGCAGTCATCATAACAAAGCGTGCACTGCCCGTGGCGTACTAGTTCACGGGAGTTCTACATATATCTAGGCTGTCCAAAGTTAGCCATTTGTTATCATTTGATCCGAACCAACGGTAGCACGGTCATAACTGTATTTTTGTATTAATGAGATATCTGGCGGAACCGTTACTGCGGATCTTCTGTTTTAGATCAGTCAACCTGTTCGGATTCGGCCGAGGCATTTCGGCGTGCCGTGGTGAGTGACGAGCGGTCTTTCCACCCAGATCTACTAGACCAAGCGGTGGCCGTTCTGACCCGTGTATCCACGGCCCCGATCGAATTGTGCACCAAATTTTCCGAAGCTGTGGTCCTCATCAAGGTTTGTGGTTCCCGTTCACTTGAGCAATCTGTTTAGTTGGTTGACTAGGTCTGCTAATGTCGTGGTTTCGTGTCCACTTTATCACTACTTGCACATGTTAATTTGGAAGAGCTTTTTCGTTACCGTTTCACTTTTATTGTAAGTTAAGTACGAGAGCCTACGGAGGACTCATTTTACTGGCAACAATTCTAAGTTAGGATTAGACTCATAAACATATCCTTCTACTTCAATAGTCGTTGAAACTATCATGATTCCAACGGGTCAATAATCTGATTTGCATCATGCCGTCGTGCTTAAAAGTGACTTGTCTTAAATGCTGAATAACGATCTAATATTGCTTGACCGAACAAATTGTGGAAAATTTTTATCATTTTGTTGCTGTAACTAGGCTTCTCGACGCATGTGTTTTGGGAAGTCAGGTGAGAAAATAATTCATCAGAAGTAAATGGCGAAAGAATCGATAGATTCGCCTTAGGTGGAATGCTGTCTTGGGAAAGTAATATGAATTAGTTTTGGTGAGAATTCATATGGAAAAGTAGATCCAGTTGAAGTCAAAACATCAGTGATAGAGAAACTACATAGCAGTTTAACCGAACCTAATTGGTATGTGAAACGTGTCATTGAGCACGTTTTGCTGGAATCGAAGCGAGTAACCAGATATTCTTCACTTGTAATTATCAATCAGTTGGCACAGAATTGAGTGAGTCAGCCTTACGAGTATGTGGCGTTCTTTATCACGTTGACTTTACATCCCCGATTTAAGTGAGTGGACCGGTTGTTCAATGTAATATGAGCGCTCTTGCCACAGTTCCTCCGTACACCGCTTCGGTTTTGACACTGTTATCTCCGACTTTATGTTCAAAGTCTCGACGTATGCTTGTGCGATCTTAATGTCTTAGTGTCAAATGGGACTGATTATCGTTGCTGACTACTAGCACCTAGTAAACAATTTTACATTGAACCATTTTCACGAAACATTTTGTTCTCCCTGTCCTCTGACAGCATTGTCCCATGTTGTCTTTCTCGGGAGTCAGGGAAATATATGTCTCGCCGCCTGAGATGTGCTTCTATACTCAGGGAATGTTTAATCGTAGGCAAAAGTTAATCGGATCACCAGTTGGTGTGACCCTTACGTGGTAGACTTTCCCGCCGGCTGGAAAGTTTATTTGAACGCAAAGGCTGCGATCAAATGTGAGTGATGTTCAACTCGAAATGAACATCGTTTGATGGTTTGCACAGCGCGTTGTGCCAAACTGTTCCGTAGAGGGTAGCTTATGACCGACTTAGCCTTCTGTATTCTATTATGTGTGATGTATTTTCCAGTGACGTCATTTCCGGGATTCTGAACATGGCAACAGGTGATTTATCTCACTGGTTGCCCGCGATGCCAGATGCACATCAGTTAACAACGAAAATATCTGCTGATCAAACTGAAAGTCAACATGCTTAGGCTGTCGTAGATTATCTGTTCATTGGTACGATTGCGCCAAATCAGCCGAGTTTGACGACAAACTGAACGACGTTTCAAAACCGTGAAACAAGGATACTGAGCCGTAAAAATGATTCAGAGAGAACAGAAACACGTGGATCCAACTATGAAAATGACAACTAGTTGCGAAAGCTTTTCTTTCGTCGGATTTACTTTGAAGCAATACTGTCCCCGTATGAATTTGAATAAGTCTAAAATTGTTATGTAGGATAAATGCCCGAGCAACGTATTGTTCGTTCTTGTTAGTTTCATACATGAATGAGCGCCTGCAGATAAAGTAGGACAGTTTGTATAATTAGAAGTCATAACTTGTATCTAGAGGGCGTGCGTAACTGTTAGGATTTTCCAATACATGAAGGAATGAGATGAGCACTCGGGTAGAAGGGGAACAGATTGGTAATAGGCAGAACGGTAAGTGGTTCGAATTTCATGCGTACATCAATCGAGCAACAAACAGATGAATAGAATGCCTTCATTGTGAGAAACAATAGGAGAAAATAAGAATTCGACTTTAGAAAGATGAACATAAATGCGTAGTAATCGACCCCTGTGCAGCAGGTTATCAGGTTTCATTATAATGTGCTTCTAGGCACACGGAGGTGGTTTCTTAATGTGTAAAACTAATGCCAGTCCGGAAAACAACTTTGAATGCCTTCGTGGATTCTGCTGTATGACCAGACCCGAGCGTGTGTTTTGTTGCTGCACTTTACTGTTATGTATTGCGCGTGATTTTACTACTCTTCCGTTCGTCGTTAGTTTTCTTTTTTTGTCACATAATGAGATTTCCTCAGTACAGAGCTTGTGTGGCGCTTACTATAAAACCTGATGGCACGCACAGCAATATTTTCCGGCCACCGACCTTGGCTCTCACCCACACCCCCTGATTTATTTAGCCAACAATCGTCAACACTTTTTTTACGTTAACTAAGAGGAGTTAACAAAGAACCAACCTAATACCAGTTTTTTTTGTAGCGTCAGCCAGCTTATGGGCTGCCTACCATGCTGTTTTTTTTCCGGCTGCTCCCAGAAAACGTCTGGAAGCCTTAGTCAATCAGCTGAAACTGCTTCCCCAAACAGCGGTTCTGTTCATAAAAGCGTCATCATCATAACAGCCATGAGCCTGACCAAATGGTATTGTGGCTCGGGCCGCCGCTCACCTCAACAGTGACGTGGAATATCCTAGAAGAAACCGTTACTAAAAAGAAGACTAAGGGGAAGAACTAGAAATGGTATGGATACAGGTACGCCATTGATTGCAACACATCGCCATCTCAAATAGCTACTCCAACCAGCGGTTTGAGTGATCACGAGGACCCCATCCAGGCAGGCGACACCTACCCACTTTGCTCAATGGAGCAGTCAGAGTCTTCATATTTCGTGACCACGTTGTTGCTTAACCACCACGCGGTTTTACCCAACTGTTGGTGGTCTCGGTATATAATGCCCGGTACGGTAAACTATCAGATGACATACGGAGTACGTGACCCAGCCAACGCAAGCTGTGTACCGTGATTAGTTGACCAATAGATCGCGCATCCCGAGTGTTCCGGAATACGCGCCGGCTAACTTCCACATTGCTCACGCGATCAGTCCACTTAGTATGGGCCAATTGACGGAGACAACGATGGTCAAACACAGCATGTCTATAAACGTCCGTAGTCTTTTCATTATACACGGACGAAACTTCGTAAACACCTTTTACCTCTGAAATTATTTTTTCTCTATATTTGTGGTACTTCTGGTTCTCGTGGCGGTTCTTGGGGATTCGGCTTCAGATTGGCAAAAATTGTAACCGGTTCGATGATGAAATACTTCGTTAAAACATCAGTTGGTTCAAAACTTAGTTAGTACAGAAGAAAGTTGTCTATGGCTGGTTGCAGTCTCCATTTTCCTCACTTATTTTCCACTCGCATTGGTAGTTTTTGTACAGAATTCCTGGAGATCGTGCGGTCGCTTCAGTCTTGTTTTTGAACTGATTCCTCCTCCTCCTCCTTAGAACGAAAACGTTGTAAAAATGGAAGATGAGCTGGACGTGGAAGATGCTCCAGACGACTTCGTGGATCCAATCATGGGGCATGTTATGGAAGACCCCGTGAAACTGCCGGCATCCGGCCATGTAGTCGATCGCAAGACCATCTACCGGCATCTGCTCAAGTGAGTCTTGTCCAAGACGCTTCATGTGACATGTTGCACATCTCACGATCAGTCTCGTCTTTGGGTTAGAGTAAGTATATGTAGGATCGCAGCCAGAGACCTTCATGTCTCGAACCGAATCTCTTATCCACCACATTAGTAATCTGAGATGGACTGTGTTCCTGACGAATAGAGTGTCAAGAAGTAGTGCACCAGTTTTAATCATTCGTTTGTATGGTTTTCTGTCCTACGCATATATTGGGGCTGGTTTGGAACCTGACAACTCTCATCCTCACACAGTTGGGTTTTGATTAGGTGACTCGTTCCTGGGTCTGTGTTTGTTGACCAACGAAGCAGCACTAATCAAGCGCCACATGACCTGCTTATGTTTACTCTAACACAATGCGTGTTCTCCTGGGTAGCTTACTTGTCGTACGTGGAAGTATGAACAACTTAACTAGATCTAATGGTGTTAGTAAGGTCGCATGATAACAATCCAAAATGTAAATCACATAATTTTTTTGCCAGTGTAGTTCCGTTTGCTTACTTGACAGTTCAACTTTTTGGTTGAGTCGTCGTCAAACCTAGCGAACTTTTCACATGGTAATTGTCTGCGTTTGGTTGCACGCATTGGTGAATATGGAAAAAAGAGGCTAGGAAGCGAGATTTTTATCAAGAGGATCAAACTAGTTCACTCACTCAGACCCTAGGTTTATGTTCGTATGTAGAACGAAGCTATGTTGGGGATATCAGTTTTACAACCCTGTAAAGTCATTGCCGGAAAGTACGGGATAACTAACTGATAAGTTGGTAAAAGGAATTGGAAATTAATAAGTTTGAAGATTTTGCAACCCACTTTTGACTTTTGGCTGTTCACATTAAGAGAGATGGCAGCTAATTATGCTCAGTGGAGTGAAACTGTTATTTGATTCATTCTTTCGTGGATTGAGGATAGTGAGGGCTATAAGCAAAGTGCCCTAGGGATGCTGTCTTATCTTCGGTTGTTTATTCGCAAGGCATAAGAACCGGAACACTTATTGCTTGAGTTTATATTTAGGTCTCCGGAGTTAAAGTCAGTTTTGTTTCGTATTCTCCAAGGTACGTTTTTAACTTTGTATTGACTGTTTTTATCTGTTGTCGGTGATGTTTACTCGACGAAACTTCGCATTCAATCATAGGATTCTAGACCAGGAGGCATACGTACAATGAGGCGGCCGTTTGATGATCATTTTAGGCAACTTTCAGTTTTCTGATAGGAGTTGGCAAATGATGGACAAAGTCGCCCATTTGTCAACGGGAAACCAAGAAAACTTTTTTCTATCTTCTGGTCATCTGTATCCTTTCTGGATGTTCCGACTAACATCTGTTTCGTAACTTCCATTTCTCTGCACCTCAGTGATTCAACCGATCCATTCACTCGGCAACCACTAAAGATGTCTCAAGTAGTGCCTCAAGACGAATTGAAGGCTACCATTCGTGCGTGGATCGCTGAACGACGTGCACGCCTCCCTAAGCCATGATGCGTTTGTACTTTGGTTTCAGCTCAGCCACTGCTTTGCGCTTTACTTCTTTCATTGGTTGAAATTCCAATACAAACTGTGATCTCTTTTGATGTACAGACCTGGTTTTGCCTATCATTCGGGGGAGAATCTGAAATTACCACTGTTTCTTCGTTGTTAGGGATGCTACGATTTTGACATCGTCTGCGTTCACCTCCCTTTCATCAAAAACCGCACTGATCGGTGGCAACTGTTTTGTGCAGGAAGTCGATTGTTTGAATTCCATCCATTGACTACGCAATAGTGAACTATGTATTTCAATGTATGCGACGGTAAACTCCTGTTTGACTTGTGAACTCCAAACCTAAATATCTGAAACGCGTGAATTCTCAGCATTTATACCGTAAACGTCATGAACGACATTCTGGAGGGTGAGCTTTGGGAATCCGGTGGGCTTGGTGTTGAGCCTTTCCTGGCGCTAGATTGATCGATCTGGAAAACGCGGATGACATCGTCTTACTTAGCCCCTCTGCCGAAGACATGCTGAACAAGGTGAGTGACTGGGTTGGTTTATATGGAATGCGCTTCCCAACTTCAAAGTGTTGCTTCAAGACTGGGGCATTTCCACCACTACTACACTGCAGGTAATCCGCTTGAGACTGTGGACAGTTTCATATACTTGGGTAGCACTATCTCGTCAGCCTGTAATATTGCTGATGAGATATCAGCGAGGATAGCAAAGGCGCGAATTGCCTTTGCCAAACTCCGTCATCTGTGGCATCGGAAAGATGTCCGGTTGTCGCTGAAAGGAAGGGTATATAATGCCTGTGTGCGTTCTGTTTTGCTCTACGGTTCGGAAACGTCACCTGTTCGCAAGGAAGATATCAACAGAC
>LUCH01001429.1:115819-131179 GCA_013368495.1 Paragonimus heterotremus
GGAAAGAGACAGCTCCAGAGAACGTTACGAGCAACTGAATCGAAAGCAGCCATTAGGTCCAAAAAGACCACGACTGTCGGCTGTCTGTAAGAATGCGGATGTTCCAAGATCCGTCGCAAAGTAAAAATGTGATCAACGCACCTCCGACCGGATCGAACTCCTGCCTACTCTTCATGTATCCGTCTTTCTCTGGGCTTAGTGAGCCAATGTAAAATAAGGCCAGTGAGTAACTTGGATGCAACTGACACCAAACGGATGACGCTGTGGTTGTCACATAAACTCCGGGCCCTCTTTTTGAAATACCTCTGAATCGCCACAAAGTAGGTACAATTGAGGATTTTCCAACTCTGCCACATTGCATACGTTTTCCCTCAGTCACACGGACAGGGAATTAGTCGGTATGACGATTATGACAACAAAGTAGAACGAAAGATGCAGTTGATACAGAGTGAATGCCACTCACGCATGATCACAACCATCGTATTCAGATATACATTTCAGAAGGATCTTTCACAGAAAAATATAAAACTTGGACTTCGCCCCAGTTTCAGCTCATAAACAGCGCACATCGCTATCGCGAGCTGAACGTCAAGCCACTTTATCACAAGGCGATCGTGGTGACCACTTTGCCTATGCCCTCACACTAGACACAACAGAATAATCATATTTGAGAGCTCAAATGCAAGCTTTCAAAGACTGCTCGCCTACACATGTAAAATGGTCAACCGGAAATTAAGATGAGGCTTGTTGAAACGTCTAAAAGTGCACTGACATTCAAACTTCTTAAGTTACGACAGTGTCGTGACTCAAACAAACTCTAGGTAGATAGTTCAACAGAATCTGATCCCGAATATGACGACGACTGCCATAAACTGAAAAGCAAACTTACGACGTTTGCTTAACGACCTGAAGATTAACTTGGCTGAATGGGTCAGAGAGACCGAAGAGACATTTTTAACAAAGAATATTCGAGTGTTGTCTTCCTTGAATCGTTGTTGCACTGGTCGTCAAAAAATGTTACTGCGAGCGTGTGCGAGAGTGAATGCCCAAGAATCCAAGGCATGTCCCCGTGGTCTGAAAAATGGGCTGATCATCATCAACAACGACATAATGATGAACAGAAACACATGGGTGGTTTGCGCTTACCCCTAAGTGTCATACAGCCAACGGGAAGAAAGCAAGCTTTGGCTAACAAAACAGAAAGAGGGGCTTAATTGCCAAGACCTAGGTCTATACTTAAACGTATAACACAAAGGTGTCTACACTTTGCAAACAAACAACCAAGCTATAAGTGAAAGTAAAGAGCCACCAGCAAGACAGCTTTCTCAAAATGGTCACTGCCCTGCATCAGTAAGTCTAATTATCTGATAAACAACCCTACTAAACAACAACATTTATGCCAATGAGCCTGATAAGCCGCCATCCTACCTAAAATATTCAGCTATTTACTCTGTAAATCGGGAAAGCCCCAGGCCGGCAAAAAAAGTGCAGTGGTTAACACATTCGTGAGTGACTTCGTTCATCTACGCAGGTCATCATCAGTCCACCTCGCAGTTTACGCCGGTCGGCTGCGGTATCGGCATAGAGCTCGGTTCGGAAGATGGCTACCTGGCATCCCTTGTATATGGTCTAGTCATCTAGGCTTGTGAATACCTGAAGTGAACAAAAAACTCGCTTGTCACTCATTGTCAGACATCCACTTTCTGATCCCTTCGTTGCATACCAGTTGGTGCCATTCAAAGCGAACGATCGAACACAAACACCGATTACCAAATAGCTCATGATAGCTCACATCTTCTACTCTGAGCGGCCAGATTTTGCAGCCGTAAATTAGCATAGTCCTCGATGTTGCTTTATACAGGCTACCTGTACGCTACATAAGGATGCTTCTGTCACCACAGAGGACCCAAAAACATTAAGAACATCCTGATTTTGGAGATACGAGTTTCCATTCCACTCCCTACACCTCTACCGTTATTGTTGCGATTTTCCAAATACAAAAATCAATTCACAATCCCGTAACTTAATTATTCAACAATAAATCTATGTAGTAGCAGCAGTCTTGTGGAGGCACCTTGCACTGTGAATCATTTCCGAGTATGTATCACAGCATGGATGAGCGTATAACACAGTCAGTGCTACTTGAAAATTGTAAAACAACACCTTGTAGTCTACATTGCCAAGATAAGTCAGTCTTCTACCAGACAGGGCGCCCAGGCCGGCATCTTGCGATTATCGCAGACGGTCATTCATTACTTCGCCTGTGACAAAACCAACCGACTGAATCGAACACAATTTTATTGTCGAGGAAAACGGTAACTACTGGTTGTAGTGCGCATGAAGCCGCTTAAGAATCTGGCAAACAGTAGAAATATTATCACTAAATTCTTCTCTAGAACGAAGTCTTGACTGTTGTTCTCATATATCTACTTTTCGAACTGCAACGAGTCGACGACGTATATTGTAAACCATAGCTTTAGATATGACTGAGACCAACCTAACCACCATATGGTTTTCATAAGAGCCTCTGACTCTCTTCGTGGATATGGGGACTACTATTAAGTGACTCTGGTAGAGAGGGAAGTCTTCCGTCGTCCACACAAGTTGAAACAATTGAATCAGAGCCCCTATTGATACTTCTTTACCTCGTACTGGTACGAGGTCATCTGGACCAAAAGCCATACCGTACTTGAGCGCCGAAGTGCAATTGCGGATTTCAGTTTTGGTGGGTGGTTCTAAATCTACGAACCAGGGTATTCCGTTGTAAGTTTGTGGCGGTAACATGTTAGAAGCAGAAGGTCGAGTAAATTGGTCCTCGATTTCTTCTACCTAATGGTATAACCTTCTGCGTCTAATATGGATGATTGTCCCGTCAGACTCGCTGATAGCTTCATTGGCAGACGGACGCCTTAGGACAACAGCACGGACAAACTTGAACAGTCCGCTAGTGTTCCAATTCACAATGTTTCTCAGTTAATCAGGCCTCACGACCGGTGATCAGGCTAATTCTCGGCTTCCTACGATTGTCTCTCACAAGCTTGTTATATAAACTATCGGAGAGAATGCTCCGTTTGATACCCCACAACTCTATGGAATGCTATGTTTGTTTGACTCTTGAACCACCATGTCACATGCTACGGCACCCACTTCACAAACGACCTGAGAATCGACCCAGTAGTTAATCTGATCTTCAAAGTGAGAACTGATAAGCTTGCATTCTCGTCTGGTTTGGTATTTATGCTTTATCGACGACGAGACCAGTTTCTTAACAGCCAGCAGTTACAGCTGGTATGGTCGTCATCCAGCAAAAGCGAGGATAAGAAAACATGAATTTATCATTTGGATTCAAGTATGTGCTTTAATAAGAACGACAGTTTGAAGTGCAGCCAACCTACCCACAAATAACAATCACGTGACCTACCTCCAATCAGGTCTGACTCGGGGAAGGATGGCGCCAAGCATATTACGAAATGCATTGTCTAAAGCTAGCCTGCACTCGGCGCATAGTCTTACTATAGGCAGGGGCAATGGATAAAAAGGGGCGGAAGCTGGACGGTGGTAGATGGAACTTGGAGGGATAGTGTGGCTATGACTAACCATTGTTGTTGTGGGGCCTGCATGATGACTACTGGAAATGAAGCAAGCGGTGTCTGAGAGATGAATAGGATGAGTACTTTGAGGAAAAATTCAACTGCCCTGGATTTGATGTAGGCGACGATTCCCCGTTGGAAGCCCAAGTGGCTGTGGAACACATAACATGGAAAGTTAATAAAGTTCTAGATCCGCATTTTTTGTTTTCATCAAATTTCAAAGACAGTGATAAGAGATTATTATATGTGAGCTGATCGTACTCAGTTCAAATGGAAGACTGAAGAAACGTCTCGTGTTTGGCGCTTAGTAACAGAATGCTCATTTTGAAGCAAGATGCCCTGAACATCACGATAAGCATAAATAGATTCGTCGTGCTGTCCTTACATCTCAAATACATGCAGAACCCCCAAACACAGTGATCGCCGACATATAGAAAAAACTGAATTCGAGAACGTTATCGACTTAACCGCAGACACATTGACACCATATTCACCCTACGACAAACTCGGGAACATCGACGCCGGTTTTCTCAGCCAAAGGTGATAGCAACTTTGGACATGGAAAAAAGTTTTATTTTGACTTCTGACAGGTTCTCCCGAGTTGTTACCAGTGTACAGGAATCCCAGGAAATATTATTTATGCGTGCCCACTCCGAGTAGTCAGTGCGCATATAAAGGCAGCCATCCCAAACAATCTCCACTGCAAATGGCGTTCGAAACTCCCCCCTTCCTCTTTGACAATGTGATAGATAGTCTGGAAAGAGTATATGGAGAATCAGAGAACCTCAGGTAGGAGTTCCTTCCGGTGGTAAGCTGACGGATACTGAGTATGTGGACGGCACCAATTAACTTAGACCTTCTACAAATTTATCTGCCATTAAGAACCACAGAAATAACAAGTGTTCGGTATAGCATGTACCACACACCTTCGAAGTGAAACGCTAGCAACAGATTCAGTTGATCCTGTTTTCACCCTCCTTGCCGTGGACTGACACAATGAGAATGTCGTTTACTTCACTTGTCTGGATAGTGTTATTTTATCAACCAGTAAGACTGTTGATGATATCCACAACGGTAGTGGAAGAAAGTGTTGCATTTGTTAACTTTCGTCATTTGTGGCGTCCATTTGTCGATTCCAAGGGGGATTTATAATGCATGTGTGTGCTCGGTTTTGTTCTTCGGTTCGGAGACGTGGTGCATCCATGCGAAAAATGCTTACGGACTTCCAGTATCCAAATACAGCGAACTTCATCAGCAGGCCCTATGAAGTAGGCCAGTTTTGTGAACAACGTGACCATCCGTCGGTGCGTGATTAGAGTGTATAAATGATAACCGTGACAACTGCGGTGTTTGCTGGGTGGGTCACATATTCCGTATACCGGGAGAGCGTTTGTAGCAAAGTGCGTTGTTCATTGGAACTGCTGACGGTTAGAATAGCAATGCGACCAGCCGAAGATGTGGTCACGGGCTAGGAAAGCTCTGACCGTCCTATTGAGTAAGGTTGGTAGGTATAGTTTACCCAGTCGGGGATTTTGCCACCATTTACACTTTCGGCTGGGGACGCTCTCGGAGATGAGTATGTCACAACTAACAAGTAGCCTCTATCCGTAAGGTTGTTCACTATTTTCCTTTTTCCTTTCTACGAAGTTTCACTGGTGCATGTTTTGATTTCTCTCTCCTTTCTCTTGTAACCGTTTTACTCTGTTACGTCATAAGCTACTCTCAGAACCAACAGCAGTCCCAGTCATAATACCACTGGGTAGGGCTCAAAGCTGAAAACGGTGGACGGTGACGTAAAAAATCACGGAATTATTACCGTATTGAGAAACAGTAGACTGAATTTAGCCTCATGATAGATCTCACGGTATCGATGTCATTATACTCAACTGATAGTTGTAATTTTGGACCAAAAGGCTATCTTCGATTCGGTTCCTCGCAGTATTCTGCATCACTTGGGAGCTACAATGAAATGAGTGAATCTGTCAGAAACTTTAGATAATTACTTTGCAAGAGGTGCTTGCCAAAATTATCTAAGGTCTCATCTCTTATTCATACGCGTCGCGAACGATATTGGTAAGGATACATCTGAGACGGCCGATGTCTTTGGTGTGAAGTTATTTTTCAACGATAAGCTGACAGACAGAGTAAAAGAACGACATAATTTTACGTAGTTTCGCTAAAGACGCTAAATGTGGTGGGAAACCAGGATAGTAAATGTGTAGCATATTTCGCATTTTCTAAATGCAACAAGCCCGCTCTTCATCGCAGACAACATGAAAGGATGGACTGTTCTCACACTTGAGTGGCAGTATCCGGTCAGTCTGTAACACGTCGGAATGGATATCCAACAGAACGGTTTAAGTGCGTGTTATATAGGTAAGCATTGAACGTCTGCAGCACCTTAAAGATGGACGGTTCACGTTGAGTACATGGTTGTAATACGTGTGTGAACTATTTCACTCTATGGTTCAGAAATCTAACCTGTTTTTGACAAAGTTCTAAACATACCTGCGAGGGTTAACCATCGTTTTCCCCATCAATTAGTCTCTACCAAGTGAGACGATAATGTAAATAGCGTTACGGTTCGCCGGCCAGTAATTTCACATAATAGAAATGAGATCAATTGTTAAAATAAGGTGCAATTCACACCTGCTGTGTGGAAGTACTTTGTAGGTTATCTGGGCATTATTAATCGCGACCACCAAGAAGTGGATATCACCAAAAATTGACCGGAGAATGGAACGGCCACAAATTGCGAAAACACTAAGATATCCCAGAGGTGAAGTCAGTAAGCTTTGCTTACCATGTTTAAACTTTAACCAGTCAGACTACAAGATGGAAACGCTGACAGGCATGGCAGTATGACACAACCAACGGAGAGCATGTATTCTACTTCCTCTGGGTGGAATGTTTCTCGTAGAATACTGCTCTAGACGCTGTAACAGCGAACGGCATACTCAGCCATAATATCAAGTGTGTATGTAAACAAGAACGATACCTAGAACATGTATACTTCTAACGTGAAACCGGAATCAGCACCGTTTGAAAAGCTTTTAAAATACGGAAGTTGAAGTGAATACATTATCTGGACAGAAATAATGTGGTAAATACCTGATCGGCGAAGAAACTCCGGTTCTGGAAAGCGTTATTCCGCATAAACGTGAAACTTTCCGTCAGAGAACGAGAGGCCATGCTTCGAGCTTTAATTATGACAATATACACTCAGTAGATAGTTGGGGTTTTCGGAAAGTCTGAAGGAAATATTCGATCAACTGAGTGCATTAGCATTACTTCAGGGGAAAAAATGTCCACAAAAAATGATAAAATACAACAACACAACACTTGTGTACGAAACAAGGTTGAGACATGGCAAGCATGACAATATAACGCTGAAAACTGCAGTCAAGTTCAAACGTAAACAAACCAGTGAAATTCCCCTTTGCGAGCTTTCTCACTGTATTAAGCACTTGTAGACTAGAGTTGCCACGACAATATGCTAATCAGTCTTATCATTAACATCACACAAAGCAAAGTCACTTTTTAGCTGAGAATGTATACATTTGGACGTTTATTTATGTTAGTTTATCCATCAGTTGTGAACTGACACCCTGGATGCATCTATTCAGATGTTCAGTATACAACAGATTAGACAGCACTGTTGTCGCGATTCAGAATCGTTCTTCGTATTAGTCCATTACGTGGACAACATCAATTGACCATTGAGTCACCAAGTATACGGTACTCCTACCAAGTCACATATTGTGCGATCAGATAGGAAGGGCGATTGAAAAGAACATGACTGCTGTTTGCTTGACCATTTCCACGTTCCGTGTAATGGTATGTCCATCCGACCGTCACTAACTAGACAAGCAAACACGACGCACCACCCTCTTCAAACAGTTTTATTTCACGATGGTATAAGAAGTCTGACCCGTATGCGTAAAATGGTTTAGATAAGAAGAGGATACCTCAATGTTATTTCTGTCGACCAACAGCCCTTGTGACACATGTGTCCATAATTAGGTATGTTAAAAGTGAATGTGCTGATGAGTCATATTACCACATCAAATAAGACCGCCAGGATCACTTAAATAACTCCAAACCTAATGTAGTGGACTACCAAACCGGAGATGCGAGTATTTCAACTCTCGGTGAAACACCTTAACACAGAAGCCAGGCACGTCCAAAAGCCCACAGCGATCGGATCACGGACAACATGGGCCACCGAATAAGCCATCACCCAACGAGATCGGACCAACGGACGAGGAGTGGCAATCAGAAAACCCTCTGACAAAAGAAGTCGGTCACACACACAAACAAACAGGGCAGAAGTGCAAACGACGTGTCAACGGAAACCAGGGGTGTGTTGTAGACCAGAATTTCGGTTCACATACGTGAGCGCGCGCGTAGCATGGTTACCAGCGAGTTGACCAATAAAGATTGTGCTTCACTGGACGCCTTTTCGCTAAAATTGGAAACGGTATTCCCTTACCTTTAATTACATTTCACTGAGCGGTCTAATCCACTAACCACTTTGGACGGCGAACCCAATTTGAGGGAAGTTGTCAGTTAGGCATCAAGGCTTTACCAAACTTCTAAAGCCTGTCGTGAAAACACCAACTTTATCAACCGAGACAATGTAATGAGAAATAAACTTATTGCCTATAGGAAGCGTACAACAGAGCCTTTCTTGTCCACTGAGCCAAAACGTTTAGTCTCAATCCTTCTACTGAAAATGTACAACGAATTAGTGTTACAGCATGCCAGTAATTCTTGGTCTTTTAAGCAGAGTCCGCCGTGACATTCACAAGGCCGATGGAGCGTTGATGTCAGAATACAAAGCACAAGTGTTGTTATAAACAGGTCCTTTCAATCGACAATGTGAAAAGTTCCGCTGGCGCAAAGCAACATTTCAATTAATAGCACTCTGTAATCGCTCGCGCAGAGCTGTATAGCCCTCAGGCTTCCTAGGTCTGCTTTTTTGGCGTCCGTCCCGGTAGCCAGAATTTTTGGGTAATAGTTTTGATGCGATATGGTTGACGGACTGCTACTGGTTTGGTTCGCCATCCGTAATCAGCGTCCTAATGGTATTGGGTGTCATACAAACCTTCATGGGAGAGCTATATCCGATCTTTGCAAGATGTACGGCAATCCAGAGCTGTTCATCTGACGTAACCCATAATCGACAAGATGTCTAGCAACACCCATTTCGACAATTCCACTAAAGAAGTATTACTATCGACTTAAGTGAAGGCAATGGCACAAGATCAAAACATACAAATCCACCCACTCTCAGAAAATGAATATTTAAGGAACCCAAAACTACTGGAGGCAGACGTACGAGAATAGTCTACTATTGCAACCTCTGGTAACTATATGCAAGGTAATGCTGCTTCTCAATAAAAAGACAGAAAGGCTCGTCCAGAGTAGTACAATAAGACCAGTGAACGTCAGTGCAGTAGAAACCTAGTCAGTGATGAATAGCAGAAGCGAGAAAATAATGTCACCACAGTTTATCAACTTTAGTCAAGATCGATCTTTATCTAGACAGATTCCTGCCTCGATGCTTCGTGATCAGTTCATTACAAAAGGAGTCGGCCCTGCAGGATTTTTACGAATCACCTTCACGAATGACTTTAGCTGTCCTAGGATGAACTCTAAAACTGACAACAATGTGATGAGTGATTGTTTGGCTTCTCTAAAGATCTCGGCTACAACGGTGTTTTCTTGTGAGTTTGTTCTGAACGCATGATTCTGTGTACACTTGCTACAACTTTTGATACAAACTCAGTGACACTGTATTCATCCATGCAACTAAATGCACGCAGCTACTGCTTGCCCTTTTCCTAACGACTCATCTATTAGTCCATTTTTCGAGATTGGTTAACTTACACTATTATCCCAGCGTTGTTTAACGCACTCGAAAGCTCTACGAAATTTTCGCTTGACATGCCTGAGTGACGCTTGGTGGGCCACAACCAACCTCTTGGTTGGTGTCGTTGGTCTCAAACTAGGCTAGAACCAACTACTTGTCGCATTTTCCAACATATGTGGGGTTTTCTCAAGCTCTACGGCGTTCTTTTAGTTCGATGCCTGCTGGGACTACATTTCGACTGCTTTTTAAGAAAGGTGTTCTAAATTGTTAGTGAATGAGGATCAAGCGCATACCCACTTGTCCACCACAGTGCTCATATTCGATAGTCTGATTCTGAATTCTGTGATTTATGAATGAATGCTCCTATTGAAATAGCAGTGATTAGCAGTATTATTGTGAGGAGGTTAGATGCATCTGCTCAGTCAATATAACGACTGAGCGTAAGTTTACAGCCACAAAAAGGTAATGAAACAGGCAACAGAAACAAAAAAAGATATAGGACGAGATACAGGATAATGAGACAGGTTATTCTATATGCACTTTCAATGTCCCAAAGAGCGCTGCTACACCCATTTGTCAATTCTGCGATTTATCTATTGATACACACGTTCGAGGCAGAAGCATAGAGTACCCGGATCCAGACGTCTTTTCTTGCTCAGTTTCAAGCGGGCCTCTGTTGACCTGAAAGGTAGACACTGGAAACAGGATGTAGCATCGCTCTTGGGGACTACAATAAACACTAAACAACACTAAGATTACTTACATGAAGATGCTTTAAACGAGTGAAAATCAAACAATGTTTTGAGGCGATCTCTATAAGCATTGCTAACAACCTCAGAAGGAAGGCTGTTCCCATGGTTGATAATCGTATAAGAAAAGAACTGCTGCCTAAGGTAAGCCCGAGGACGAAGCTTGAACAGCTTTTTGTCCTCGCCGGCCGTCATCATTCGTTACGACGAAGAACTGTTTAACCACACCCACTCTAAAGAAGTGTGTGAGAATTAAAGCACCACGGAGTCGTCGAAATCCAAGCGGATATAAGTCAAGAAATTCAAGTCGAGACTCGTACGCAACATTTCTCAGACCCGTGACCAGTTTGGAAGCCGCATGCTGGATACACTCAACAGTCAGCATGTTTCTTTAGGCTGGTATACACGACATGATTAGCACACTGGAAGAGCGGTCTTATATAAACCCAGTAAAATGTTTGAAACGCCTTCTTGTCTATGCGGGGGAAAGTGCGCTTAATCACCCTAAGAGCGGCAAATCCCTTTCTGTCACTATCTCGTGGTGATACGCGAAAGATAAGAATCGATTTCTATAATATCTACTGTACTCAGCGCACTACGAATCAAGAAAGCATTGCCAAAGTATTCACCAAGTGACACATGTGCGCAATTACTGGCGTTAAATGAGAGGCTCAAATCGTCTGACCAGCGCCTAATTGCGTCAAGGTTAAACTGTAGTGCACTGGGATCAGTGGCATTCCAAATTTTTAGGTCGTATAGAAGGCGTATAGAAGGGTGTTGCTGGAAATATTGCCCGAAAGATCGTTGATATGATTAAGAAATAACAGAAGACCTAGCAATTAACCTTGAGGAACTCCCGCAAAAATGAAAGATGGAGACTAAAGAACTGATTCGGTTTTAACTTAAGTTTTATTACCGAGTAAAGAGGCAATCCAATGAAGACCATCCCTTTGAATACTAAGAGCTTCCAGTTTGTATTTCAGGGGGCCGTGTGGGACACGGTCGAAGGCCTTGGCAAATTCGAAGATAGCATCTGAGATGAGGTCATTGTCTTTAGCTTCTGTCAGACTATCCATGAAAATAAGCATATTTGTTATGCATAACCGGTTAGAAAGGAAGCTATTCCGGGTAAGAGAAAGATGGTTCGATAAGAAGTGGTTGAGGATGGCATGTCTAAATAAGCGTTCCATTATCTTGCATGGAATGCTAGTAAGCCTGATCGGTCGATAGCTAGCCGGAGAGTGCTGGTAGACCGCTTTAAAGTGTGGCCGTCGCTTCTTTTCATGTACTAGGGAGAATGCCAGTCCGGAGTGTCTGTTTAAACAGCTTATGAAGGGGTTCTGCCAGACTAACAGCTGCGTCTTCGAAAATTTCGAAATGGATCTTGTCATGGCCGATTGCAACGTATGAAATAACCTTAGATAAAAGGTATTCAACACCCAACACAGAAACTTAGCGTCAACCAGTGGTTGCCCGAAGTTATGCAGCGATAGGATAGGTTGCCAGTTTGGCGGTGCGACGTTGCAGACTGCCGAGTAATACACCCTTAATAACTCCGCCACAACTAGGGGGTTAGATGAAGTCTCCAAGCGGGCAGTCACAAGGAAAGCGCCGAGGATTCAGTCTTTCTTAGTCGTCACATACGCTTAAGTGAGAAATTTTCGTTCCAGCGGGCTCTGTTGATCTTTTCCAGTACGAGTTTAGTGTGTTCACGGATTTCCCGCGTGCACCTGGTTCGAATAGTATGAAACGCGTTCAAGTCTCCCGAGTTTCCCGTTAGCCCATGCTTCGCTAGTAAATGGGAACGATCATTGAGGAGACGACGTATTTGGCGGGGAAGGAGTGGCCGATGAGCGAAACTGTACAGTTTGTGTGGTAAAAATGAGTCGTCCGCTTTCCGAACCGCGCTTTGAAACGCATATTAGTTTTGGTCCACAGGGTCATAATCAAGAAGTAAACCTAGATAGCTTTTCCGCCCGTCAAAATCAGCCTGATTAAAATTTCGAACTGTGGACCTTTCTGCTGGTTGTTGTAACCAGTAACAGATAAGATCAAAGGTGAGCAGAGAGCGGTCACTGTATCCAAGTGGCGACTTGGTGATCACTGTCTATCACATCGCTCTCATTAGTGATGACTAGATAGAAAACAGAGGGAATCTGACCAGAACGATGCCGCATCGGTGCGTTGACATGCTGTGTCCACGCTCTTCATCGTATTAGCGTCGATAAGGAAGTCAACAATCCGCTTTCACCGTCCTGGTGAGAAACTGATGCCAAACTTATTTTGAATGCATTAAAGCTGCCCACAATAAAAAGATTATTAAAGCGTTTTAGCCCTAAGAAGTTGTCTAAGTTTGCGAGGAGGGTATCGTCGTCGGATGGGAGAAAAATAGCAAAAAAACATTAGGAGTGAGTCTTGGTCACGCAATGCTAATCGAAGCCACAGAATGTCATATTTATCGGATAAATTAAATCCACCGGTAACCGTGGGTGTCAAGAGATACTGCAGGATGAAAATTGCAGAGCCCCCATTCCCCCGCGGGTGGAGTCACCTCGGTAAAATGAGTATATGGAAGCACTCAGTTCACTGTCAGTGATGTCTGCTGTAAGCCAGGTCTCCATGGAAGCAAACACATGGAGCTGGGTAACATGTACTGTATGATTTCCGACAATTTATTGAACATACTCTGATAATTCGTATACACACACTTAAAAGCTCCTTCCTCATTTGGTTTCACAGAAAAACCAAAAAGAGAGTGCGACGAAGAGCTTGCGGGAAAAGACCTAAAATTGAGGGGGTTTGTGGGGTTGGACTCGGTCTTTTCTGCCGAGTTGTCCTGACGGCCCTCTTTTGAGACTGCGGATGCGACACCACCTCCTGTGAATACGTTAACGAACCTATAGAATGCTTCATCAGCATCCTTGGTGTTGCAGCTTGCGAACTCTGTGCCCCTGTAAAATTCCGCTCTTCGCGAGGGTGTTCGGAAATTTTCACCCACAGAAAACAACATTTTCGTCTGTTGGGGGTGCGGTTTGAATGGCGACAATCTGCTTAAAATTATGGAGCAATTTATGGAGATACCCAGCAGGGTGGTCCAGAGGAATATTTTTTTAATCACAGCCGACCCTAACAAACTCCTTCCGTTCCGAGTTCTTGGGAAAAAGAATTTTCTGCCGGGCTGTTTGGTGGGTTTCGGGACGTCGACCGTTGGAGTGTGATTATAGAAACGTCACCGCTCTCCACTACTGGCAAAGAAGCCTGAGTGGACACCTTGGTAGCAGAAACTACAACCTGTCCTCAGCTGTAGCTTCCGGTGTGCCATGATTTGTGACTTAGTTTTAGCCCGTTGCTTGCATCTCACCCTCTCTAGCCGACAGCGGCCAAAAGACACGCCTCTTAGGTTGGCGTTGGCGAGCTTCAAAGCCACTGTGTTTTCCCACCAGTGCGTCGGGGCTGAGCGTGATTGTGAGGTTACCAAAGATCTCCAAAATCCCAAACTCCCTGCGGCGTGAGAATTGCCTTATCAATACCATCGTGACTGTTCACACCACCTTATGAACGTAAACTTACTACAACCATCAAAGTTAGTGTGTTGGTGTGAGTATTGCAGCTTTAATCGTGGTTGTATACTGAATCCGCACTATCTTTACTACTGTCGGCTACATTCATTAAGATAACGTTTTAGCTCAACCAATCTGATGCTTGTTTGATTTCTGAAGGTCGACTGGAGATTCTGTCGCCATTCATCCTCTCTGACGACGGTGGTGCGGTTGTGCTTGAGGTTCCCTGGAGCCTTTAACTGTTGTGTTGAAGTCTCATCGTGAACGATGGGTAAATCAACAAAGTTTGTTTGCAGATTCACTGTCTTCTCACTACGACTTCCGATCCGCGTTAACGTAAAGCCGTGGAAACCTTGGGCGTATGAACCTAGGAACTAACATCACAACAGGGCTGAATAGGCAAGCCGTTGGTACTGGTCTTCGCTGAGGCCAGTGCATTTGAAGTGATACCACTTCTAGCTTTGAAATGTTAACACTGAAAACCGTTTTGTACGGACCTTCTGCATCCTTAATGGCCGCAAGTGTCCACTGCCTCGTTTAGTGTCTGCCGAGTTCCAGCACTCCTAGATCTGATGCGAGTCACTGTCAACAGATACCAGCAGTAAAACAGTTAGGTCTCAGTTACTCAAAAAACAGACGATACAGCGGAAAATCAGACACTATGGAACTCAAATACAATGTGCAATGAATTGATACGTTATTCGATAATAAATAACAGTAATCGTATGCAAGCTTTTGATGCACAGGGCACCAACAGAGCAAAAGTATGAGGATATAGTGATAGAAAATTTGAACCAAATATCGAGTTATACGCTCGACCATCAATTAATACCTTCCATACCAACAGAAACCTGCCTGACACCGAATAAGAAAAACTGACTGGATCCGTGTACCTTGGGTCTCTAGAACACGTGTATCAACCACTGATTCGATGAACACAGGCTAGACTGCATCACCACACCATCTGACGGCCAATTTGTCCATCGACCAATGAGAGAATGCGGTCTAGAGGTCATCGACATTATGATTAGTTCAATCGAAGCAGAAAGGAGATGTGTTACGATACGTCGACGATCTGAATTAAACGGATGGTTGAATGCGACTGAGCCTGCATGTTTTTTTTTCGAACCGCACACAGCTTAAATTTTAAGGTTACGATGACTACCATCCAGAGGTGATTTCCATTGACTCAAGTAAGTTCAGGTCAGGCACTACGATGCACGATAATCCATAAGAACTGGTAGACCTGGAAGATTAAGTTTACGGGTGACCCGGGTTCTATATGGCGGATGATGACCTGATCACTGATAGTAAACAACTTATGTGATTTCAGGAAGAACTGTATTATCACTGCGCTGCGATAAACAGAAAAACATGATTCAAAATAACAGGTTGGAGTTGAACGAGACTGAGTTACAGATTTCCACCTGTCTTCAAGATAGTTTCGTCGAATGAAGAAAGGAAAGAAAACGAAAGTGAGCGTGAGGGATTAGTTATGGACGATGAATCAGTGAGTGGGGTATCCAAAGAACCGATCTTTCTTCTGGCGGCAATTATCCGTTTCACGGGATTCGCCTTGAAGGTCG
>LUCH01001430.1:17286-61963 GCA_013368495.1 Paragonimus heterotremus
GGATCCTATCAAGTCATTCCAAATGAAGGGTCTTGCGGTTTGTTGAGGCGTTCGCATTCAATCAACTGAAATTGAGTTTGTGTGTTCCGAAACAATTTTTCCAGGACTAGATGGGTCACAAATTGACGATAAGCTCACCAGGTTGCTGCCATGAAAATTTTCAGTCCCCAAGACACTATTCAGTATTTGGGAAAACTTTGTCAGCAGTTACAATAGCTTTCAGTTTGATAAACTTACTGTAAAACCCGTTTTTTCATGCCGTAATGTGTTATTTCCAGCGGCTCCATAACGAACGGTCTTCCCAAAACTTAATGTATGTAGTCCGATCTAAGTTTCGTCTTCGTAGGAATACATCCATTCTATTGGGAAATGGTCGTGCATTTCAATTTATTAAACTGTTTTGCCAGTAATATTGGCAAAAGGGAAGCCTGAAATTTTTTTCAAATCAGGGATATTAACAAAGATTACAACGGCATGGGCCACACTGTGCAGTTTTGTGAAAGCTGAAAGCGAACGAACTTTCAACACAGTGAACAAATGTCTTCTGTCCACTGTGTTGTACATGTTTGCGGGAAATTATTGTCGCATGCTCACTTTTGTGTTGATAGCCACCTTTTTTCCGATCCGCAACTTGCTACCAGGGTTTTTTTCGCAGTCTAATTTCTTGTTTTCGACCTGTTGGTTCTGACGAAGATCTCTGTCGTTTTATGCGCATTTTTTATAAGACTTTCGATTTAGGACCAAAAACCGATAAACATAAATTTGCCTAGAAGTATGCTTGTAGTGGTCTTCAGTAAAGACGAGATTCAATCGATTCCGGACTTATTCACCTGATTTGAAACCAGGTTACTTTTATATAAAAATTTCCTTTTTTATCTCCAGCAGTGATGAGTCGTTCATCTGCAGGATCCAACCACGTGGAACAGATGAAATTGCAACACACTTAGATAAACTTCACAACTTATCATGTTTCTCAGACTCACGACCCAGCTTCCGTCGTTTATACCAACGTCACTCTACAAATGGCAAGATGACGACTGACACATAAGGACCAGTGATAATTATTCACACTTAGGTACAGAAGTCCGGTGTGTAAGACTCAAACTTTCACTTGCTGGCCCAACAACACAGAGGTCAAGTAAAACGTCACATATCCCGCAACGTTGGTCGATTTCTATGCTTTTCGTTAGGATCTAAATTTGGAGTGGTTGTTCCCCGTGTATTTGAAAGTTCTACCGATCTTGGTTCACACGAAACATGATTAAGTTCTAAAGTTGTGATCCAGGAACACGGATGGCACAAACTGTGTTTATTCATAAAATCGATACATAGGCTTTAACATCACCTTGAACACCAACACTTGGCTCCATATAAAGATAATCCAAGGACGCCACTGTAGCCAGTGTTAAGTTAGTGTATATGAAACACCCTTTCTTTTCGGATTGCACTCAAATGTGGCTTCTTTCCCTTCAGTGATATGTTATTTACCAACCCCATCGAACCCATATAAATGTGTTGTATTTAGCCTGATGATGAAACACTGAAAACGAGCTTGTTTGCTACGCGTTTCTTCTCATGACCAATCCAGTATTTCTGTCTGGTTGCTCTATTGCCTTATTACGTGTCTTTGCAGACTATTCACAAGTACCACGACGTGATTGTTCATCTTCACCAAACTAATCCGAAGGTCTGCTGAAACCATTGTAATCAGCTTCGGCTTAACTAGCCGTGGTGAACGTCGACCCTCATATTTTCTGGTGATTGTTATTCCGAGTTGAACATCACCCACAATTGATCTCAGCTGTCGCATTCCCATAGAATTCCCAGTCGGCCCCTTCCGAAAAGCAGAAGCACTAGACTCGAGTTTCGCTCTTATTAGAGCAGCTCTTCAGTAGTTAATGTCATCGCCACTGCAGCTGGGACTAGAACCACGGCCACGCTGTTCATGAGCAGGCAACCGTGTTTACAATTGCGCCACTGACCTCATATTAGGGACGACCGAATTATCATCGCATTTGAACGCTCAACCACTTTCGTTTGTGAGTAATGATACAAAGTTACATCTGCTGTTTCTAGCTGCCTAAAAGTACGATATTCAGCCTTTCTTCCAATCCGTTGTCTTGAGTTGCCCGCCTCAAACATGCCCCTAGCCTGTCAGTTTTTGTTGTCATTCAACAAGATATGCGCCTAATACCGTCCAGCAAATTAATGATAAACCAATCAGCCTATCACAGAAGTAGGCGTTTGACATGCTTTTACGTTACGAATGTCAGCTAACCAGTGCGAAAGGTTTGAAATCACAAAGTACATACACGTGAACGGCAGGCCGTGGTTTGCCACAACGTATCGAGGATGAAACAAAGCATTTGTCAAGAATTGTCAAGTGGCTGTATGTGACAGCCTGAAGCTTTAGTCAAAAAGATATTGATGTAGGCTGCACCCAAGTAAGGCGTCATGCTCTTGTCTGACGGTGTCTTATTGAACTGTTGGTTCGGAAAAACGAAGTGCACTTTCATTATGTAAAAAGAATTAATAGGAATGTAAATCTTTAACTGGTTAGATTGATGGTTTTCTAATCAAGAAAACCAGTGAGAATCGAAAATAAAAATATGTAGATTGGATTTAATATCAGATCAGTAAAACATGGTGCACGAATATTACATGTTAACCAATCAGACCATCCCTAAGAAAGCTACTCTAATGGTGACTTATAGACGTGTACGCTAATGAGCGACTGATTGTGCTCTGCTACTTAGTATTATAGTTTTCACTGGTAGGTAAAGTAAGAAATAAATTATGAACTACAAAAAGATTGTGTGACTGAAAATTAGCTTTCATTAAATTTGCGGCAATTGTTAAAAAGTACAACCTTATATATGGAACGCAGTTGCATTTGAAAATGAGTTTGAAGTACTTCCCAGAGAGTGTACGAAACTCCAAAGATAGTTTAGTCAGTCTGTTTCAAAAGAAAATACTAGATGTGAGGTTGGTTGTAGTTTGAACTGGTCACTATTATCTTACTGAGCCTAGGAACTGAACACCGGCCACGCCTGACTCTAGTGTCTCTTCGTGAAAGAGGCTGGCTGAAAATTCTGTGGGTGCGAAAGTCGTAGTTGGCTGTACTTAAATTATATCAGTTTACATCTTCTAGTACTTTGCTGCGAAATCTTCCTCAATATAAGCATGAGAGATGTAGCAGAACAAGGCAATATATGTGAGAAAACACATGACATTAAGGCGCGATGTGTAGGAAGCCAGTTTGTGAACGATAACCTTAGAGGCACAGCAAAAAATTATAACTTGCTCGCCTTGTCAGTAAAGTTAATCGACACCGGAACGGTGTTAGTCTGTTTCAGCTATGTCCCTTTCTTTTTGAAGCAGAAATTTTACTGTTTAGTTTTTTGTTCTGTATGCTGTGAACAGCGCACACCAAGGTAGGTGAGGTTCACTTTAAGCAGAACGATGTGGGTTGCCTTTTTGTGACCAAGTATCAAACAACACATTAATTTAGTCTTTTGCAAGTTGATGGTTTGGGGGTACGGATTCAATTGTACGAAATCCTGTGAGCAAAGGACCTATCGAACATCGTTACTTTGATCAGCAACAGGTGATCATATATGGAACTAAAAGTGAACTCCTGTATAATTATACTTAAATCTGATGTGTCTGCAAGCTCAACGCGTGCTGATAAAATCCTGGGTTACGTGCGGTCACCTAGATTTCCAATGCATTTGCTGTATAGATTACAAACATGATCTCAATTAGATGTGTGGACTGATGGCTGTAGTGTAATTAATTGACACACTACGTTTTTCGGTGGCCTTACTTGTCACACCAGCCAAGAGATTCGTCGAGGTGCAACGCGACCGTGTTGTAGACAGTAATGTGATTTGATATTCTTGGTCGTTTTGATTGTATTTTCCCAGTGACAAGTTGGATCACTGTCGAGATTTCGATGATATTGTGATGTGATCAGTTAATTAGATGTGGCACAGAAACGGGCAAACTATCCGTTCATCAATCCGCTTTGTTGAATCGTTTTCCAAAAAATGCAGGAGAAAAATCAATGGTTCGTAACCTATCCACGAAAAGGCAACCTACTTAGAATGACGAGTTTTAAATCAAGCAAATCCAGCTGTCCAGTAAGAGGAATATCATTGAGCCACAGCCAGCATCTCACCCCGTTTATACCAATGGAAACAGTTCATCTCCGATTACCAGTTTCTACTGACTATCACCACAACGGCTCGAAATTAAGACCGCAATGATTGTTGATGCCCACTCACAAACCGCCACACCAAGATCGGCTTCTTCCTTGCTTGAACTCATCAGACAGAGATAGTCTGAATGATGGACTAAAACAATTGCCCTTTGCATTACGAAGAAGTGCTCTTATCCACTTGTTCACCAGTTCTATAAACACTGCATGTGAAGGAAGAATTTGTTCAAACCTCATTCAGCTTGTCTCTACGTGATCAGCCCGAACAAAGACGAAACCGATCTTATAGTGTCGGTTTGAAAGTGAACATCAAAAATCATTGTAAGGCGAGCATTGATGCTTTAGCACATCAGTATGTTTATATTGAACTAATTTCTATGGACTCTTCTTTATTAAGATAATCAGCCGAACTTGAAGGTTTTTTTCACGACTTGGATGTATCCGCCAACAAAGCTGATTGGATTTTTTTTTGTCATCAATTCATTCCAATGTCTTGTGTAAATGTTCTGAATATAGCCAAAACTTTCACGTGCAGCAATTTTTATTACTTATGCTTCTGATTTTCACATTGAATTTCAATCCGAGTCTAGACGGTTTAGGATAATATATCTGTCTATCACACTTCTAATCAGGAATGGCCAGGACATTTCAAAGTTACACTACCAACCAAAACTCGAAATACCTCTAGACAATATTCTTGACTTCAGTTTGAAGAGAAGTTCTAGTCGTAGAGTTATCAACTGGACCTAACAGGACAGTTTCTAAATCTTCTGTGAGGTAATCGGACAATCTTCACGTTGCATGCAAAAAATGGGGTTGAATGTTTGTATGCGGTAATTCTTGTCTGACTTACTAAGAGGTCATTAACTAAATGACCAAAACGGTTGTCTATTGCAAGTTGACCAGGGTCTAGTCTTGGACTTAGCGGGGATACCCACTACTAACGAGCTCTGACAAGAATAAAACTATAGTCTAGTGTTTTTTGTCGTCTTAAAAACCGTCTATGAGAATGCAAAAGCTACGATCACTTGCGAGTGACGTTTAGTTCACATATAAGTTTCTATATCTTACTCTGCTTATTCTGGCATTCAAAATGGCTTGTATATTCTCCAATTTATCGGAGGTAAACTATGTAAGCTGCTGCTTTTATTTTGTCAACAGGCCTTTATGAATACATAAGATGTATGGGAATTACATACAAACTTTAAAACAGTTCGTATTGGACACCAAGTATCACATACCCGAAGTTTGTCGCAGTCAACCTGTCTACTGTTACCTTCTGTCTGATTACTCATATTATTTTCCGCTTGAGTTCGCTGACGTTTTTTGCTGAAGGTCATGTGCTCCGATGTGAATCTAAAAACGTTGGTGTCACCTTGCATCGCCTGGTCCAATTTATTTACAGCTTGTGAACTAGTTTCCTACCAATTACTTGCCTGTTTGTCCTCTTTAAAACACACCATACTAATGTAAATTATACCCTTGTCACAAATTTGCTAGGTGTTAGAATCGATATTTACACAAACAGCCAAATAAGAGCAATCAGTTTGTTGTCACTTCTCTCGTCATATATGTGGTAAATCATGGTTGTTATAAACCAAGCCTTTTCTACAAGGTAGATTAAGTGTAAAATTTTGCTGAGTCAACCCACCTTAAATTAAACATAAGTTTCCGCGCAGAAGGACCACTAATAAAAACTTTTCAAATGACAAATTCAAACACTTGTACAAATCGGTTAAAACAAGCAGGATAGTTGTGCGTATTTTGTATCACCCCGCTATTACGAAATTTTCAATGATGTGAATCAGCTTCTCATACCAAACAATTAGAGGTGTATCACTAATAAGTAATTTGACGGATGGGTTAATTTAGAAGGGAACCTATCGTAAAAACTTTGGGCTTCGGCTGGATTCGACCCAGTGAAAGAAACAGCGAGCCTAGAGGCTGCACGTACGGTATCAGCTGAGCTACGGAAAATTCGCACTTGGATTCTTTTAACTACCCGTCCCATTGTCTCATAAAAAGTCTATCAAATGATCCAACGAATCGACCGCTTCAGAAAGGTTTCTTAAATGGTCGCTGGTTCGAATCCAGGTAAATCTAAGATTTTCCACGACCAAGTCTCTTCTAAATTAGGAATGTGGATTAAGCAGTCATCTGGCTGGTTAGAAAGGGTCACCTAGTCTAAGGAAGGATCAAGTTCACGAACAGTCATTTTGAGCTAAACAAAGTTGGCATCATTCGATTGTTTTTGACTGCTTCGGCTAACATCAAAGATATTAGATAAGAATGGCTTGATATGACTCCGACGTACACGCTGGGTCGATATTGCGAACCAGACACGAGCCTCATCATGAATGAACATTTGCCTAAATAGTATCATTGTCGGATAGTGGCAAGCGACCATTAAAGTAGATTTTCTTCGGGCAGCCCTCGCTAGGACTTAGTTTTTTGCATCAACTACAATGTCCGATGACATGGTGCATAGCGTTGAGCTGAAACTGCTTGAAAACAGCGCGCGCAATCTTAGGCTGTGGTGTCAGTAGAGACAGAGAACACTTCTATAAAATCACCCATTTACTGAAGTCGGTCTGCCAGAGACAATCACTTCAATTTTTTAAATCTCTTCCGTTTGGCTTGGCCTGGTTGTGTGTGGACCGTGGCAAAAATAAATTACATCACTCCAGTTGATTGTCAAATTGATCTTCTTATAGAAGTACTCATCTGACCAAACTGTCTTTCACTAAACCTGTTCAGTTCTTTTGGTAACAACTGGGTTCTTTAAAAGCATACGTAAAACCTAAGATCTACATCTCTGAAAGAATGTCACGAGATGAGTTTGGGATCGATGTGCTTACGTTTGAGTTATTTAAATGTGCTGATCTGCGATACTGTTCTAAACCAACCCAAGGTCTTTGTTCGAACCGTGACAAAATGATCTTAGGTGGCTTGAAAACTAGCTCTCCTGAAATTTAAATAAACACTAACGAGTAGCTTTCAAGTTAAACATCACCCACAGCTGATTGCAGCTGTCGCATTCCTATAGATACTACAGTCGACCCCATTTAAAAAGAAGCACTAGACTCGAGTTTCGCCCTCATTAGAACTCGTCAGTAGTGCATATCATCGCCACTACCAGGACTAGAACCACGAAAACGCTGTTGATGAGCAGGCAACCGTGTTTACCACTGCGCCATTGATCTCACGTTAGGGACGACCGAATTAACATACGTGAACGCTCAATCACTTTCGCTTGTGAGTAATGATCAGGTTGCCCGACCGTCCCGATAGGAGACACAGTTACTGTCTGTTAACTGAAAGCGAAACTGGAGTCTAATTCTTCTTTTCGAAATGGGCCGACTGGACATTCTGTGGGAATGCGAAAGCTGCGATCAGTTGTGTGTGATGTTCAGCTTGAAATAAACCAAATCCCCGACTACTCGTCAGTAATGTAAAATTACGAGTAGCTGTCTAAAAATTCCTTCGAGAGGGAAAATCATAAACAACAATAACTAAACTGACACTTACTAGTGAGTCTAAAAAAATACCTACATACATAATTTGGCCGCATTCTCCTTTCGTTGTTTTCCCAAGTTCTTTCTCTCCATATATGTTATTTTTATCTGAGTTTTTGTACTTCACTGAATAAGTAGTCAGTTTGCTGAATCCTTACCAGTCAGGTTCAGCGAGGCTCAATTTTTTATTGTGACATGAAATGTACGGTAAATTTTACTCCTCACTACCCTAATCTTGCAATCATAGTGTTGTTCATGGGGTGACTCTCAGGGTTTCCCACGGTTCACCCATTGACATCAGACGTTTTTTAGCTGTTCCATTCATTGTTGAAACAGGCTGTAGACAACCTTACTTTGGCTAACCACACATATATTGGTGAGTAGTACTCAGTTTATCGGATTAACTACAATTTTCTCAAAGTTCACTTAGATTTTGATCACCTTATTGGACTATGTGAATGTCAGCAAATTATTTTTATTGGAATTTCGACAGATAATTAAGTAGTTTATTTCGATTAGTATCATTTTGGAAGCATAAACGTATCAACGGTTTTTGTGAGGAAAACACCATTTTAGCGTAGTTGTGGATAAACGGTAACGAAATCACTCATGAGGTTAGGATTATCGAACGGTCAACTCAGTGTGAACGGATATATCGGTATCCGTGAAATCTCTCGACCATCATTAACGTATGACTAGCAAAAACCTGAAACCAACAGCAACTGAAATAAAGTTAGCGAAAACCCAAATTAATTTGGGCAGTGACTGACAGTTAGTTGTTTCAGAGCGCTTGATGTCACTGTCAACGGTTGGTCAGCAGACTCCCTGCACACTTAAGAATTTACAGTACTGCAATACTGGTCTTGTGACCCGTGGTTGTTTGGTCTCTTTAGATAGAAGTGACCTTACTATCACGCTATGGGTCACTCACCATTGGGTGCGTTAGTGCACCACTCAACCAAATTAAGATATACTCTCATCTTTACTCGTTCCCTTTATTCCACTTACGGGGTTGTGCGCAATGAAGTCTCATTCTAGTTTGTTTTCTGGCTATTCTACCCGGATGGTTGAATGGGAATAGATGGTTTGAACCATGAAAATGATAAGCTAGGTTTATGCTGTTCAAAATAATGGCCACAACCAGTGTGAGCGTCATATGAAAGTACCGTTGTATACCTTCAAATGGCATATCACTGAACGTGAATTGTTTGAATATTTTGTTTACAAATGAAATTTTGATTGTTTCCAGACATGAGAGGCTACTACTTCACGGCTACATTCATGTTCTGTCAGCTACTTTGCAGTGCTAAACCACGATTGGTCAACGGTCAGTGGTAGGTTAGCGAATGAACAGAGATAGGATCTTCTTGAGTCCCGTTTCAAGATATTTCATAAAACTTTGTGATATTTTGCTCGCTAATCATGGGTGTTTAATGGTCAGGTACAACAGTCCGACTTGTTCCACAGTATAAACTGTGTAGACAGTTTCAGCTAGATGAGTCATGATAGGGACTACCAGTTTGTTCTCGACTTTAGTCTGAGGGCTTGGGAGTACGTTCGCTAAGGAAGACGAATAGTTGATACGGAGGAAAGAGTCGGAAACGTGTTTACGTGTAACAGAAATGAATTCGAGGAGAAAAAAGGAAGAATGAGCCGGACAGGATGGTCAAATTAGGCACCATTGTTTCAGTAATGTGACGGTCCAGTCACTGTATACATATTATTACTCCACAGCAGCATACGAACCCATATAGTCCTTAGTTTTCACCTACGCGGAAGAGGGTTTCCATGTCCCTACTATCAGCTCGTCAACTTTCAGAGAGGGTGAAGTAGGAACTATGGGAACTAGGCATTCACAGGTCCAGTTGCGCTTAAATGAGGGCACGTAGGTACACCAGTTACGTTTTGTGTAACAGCGTTCCATTATATAGAAACAGTTGTGGTGACGTAGCAACCGGACCCCTCGGTGAGTTCATTTTAGCGTGTGCCCTGCTGGCCAATGGTGTGTGCCCTTAGCAGTAAGTCGCGGTTAGAATGCAGGAGATCGTTGAGGACACAATATGTTTGGATGATGTCCATCCCATAATCGTTTGTATGTGAATGGGCTCGCTACACATGCCCTGGACCCGCTTTGATGCACGACGTTAGATGGGGTCATGAGTAAGGGATTCTTTGGCTCTTAGATGTTAAACTCAAGCAGGGGGCGGACGTATGACCCAGAAATGATTGTAAAGAGGGGGATGGGGTGTGTGAATTAGAGGGTTCTTGTCAGTAAACGTAACCTAACGTCAGATCTTTGGGCCATGAATAGACCCGGCGTTTAGATTCTTTGTGACGGTGGTACCCAGATCTTTCAAGGACTCAACAGCAGGGAGGCGTGCATTATATCGTAAACGAGATGGTTACATCGAATTATTAGGACCTTGCATTTAAACTGGTTAAATTACAACAAAGTTTTTCGCATCCATTCAACTAGAGATTCGAGGTTATTTTAGAGAGCAAATTGATCCTCTGGTGCGATTACGGTTCTCCACGTTTCAGCTTCGGTGGCACAAAAAGCAACGGAGGGCTGAAGATGTTTGGAAGATCGTTGATTTGCACAGTAGGTAGCAGTGGCTCACCTGCGGAAGCCTGTGGTATTCCTCTTGGGGTTCACTACTCTTGTGAGAATATTCCGCTAAAATTCACCTTAGATATCGAAAGCCAGCAGCTTACTAACTAATATCGTGTGATCTGTCCTCTCAAGGGCCCTGGTGGAATTCAACATTGGTGCATTGACAGCAAGGCCGTTATTGGTTGCCGTAGACCAGTCACAAATAAGTTGGCGACATGGACGACCCCTGCGGAACCCATGCTGAGCGCTATCCAACAGTCAATCGCACACTAAGTGGTACGTGAGGCAGCCATCGAGTATACTTTCTACTATTTTGAAGATGGATGATAGCAGTGATAATGTGCATAACAAAAAGAGACAACTTTCGCTTGACGTCTTAAGCTTTGAAGGTTATCATCCTTTTAAGAACACTCACTTGATCATGGTTGAGAGTAGGACTGCATTTGGTGCATAGTACGCAGCGTCTGCCCGACATCTCCAAAGCATCCGTATTAAAGACAAGGATACAATGTTTGATCAACAGATGTGAGGTGTCTGACCTGTCAGACATGTACGACGAGACCAACTTGTATATACACTTAGGATTCCTGCTTCCGTTGGCCGGTAGCTGGACCGGAAAGAATATCTAGTCCACCTTCCAAAACTCCTTATACATGTTTCTAATAGCTGTGTAATCCTGATAAGCGTGTTGCATACTCTTAAATCGGAGGGTGTTCCAGGGGATACGCTTCAGACACATTTGTTTTGTGTTCGCAGTCTAATCGCCTGATGATCATGGCCTCGTGACAACCACGGAGAATGAGAATTGGCAAACTTCCATTATATCCGCCTCTCTCCTAGTCAACCATCTGTCAATCATTAATCGGTCTGATAACAGCTTCTAGTAACGAAGTCGAGGGATTTTATGTTTTATTGCGTTTACGACTGAGTTACGCAAACATTAAGTTCAGATATCCTCTGGTCATGGCTGTATGAGATTTTGAAAAGATTGACAACGGAGTTGAGACCAAAACAAAAATAGGTCGGGTTTATCCAGGTGCAGAAACAAGCCAGTATATTCAGTCAGTAGTGAGTACTGTTTATGTCAAACTAACCGTGCCAACCACCAGATTTGGGCTTCTACAAGCGCGTCCTCCAAGGTAATGCTCGGAATCTTCTCTGTTTTATTGAGTTCTTATCTTTCCTCAAGGTATACTTATACATGTACACACACGCGATTGGGGGTTACATCCTTTCTGTGTGAGTTTATTGGTCTGGTGACCTGCTGGGCATGAACAACGTCGTGTGGCGTTTGTATCATGCTAAACTTGTCAGTCCCCTGATTTCCACAACGGCCTCAATGACCACAGTGAGTTTGCATAAATGTGGCTGTCCTGACTGACAATAGTGACACTTCAGTCTAATATCTTATTCGCAATATTACGTCGTGTACCTACAATGCTCGGGAAAATTGTGTGTTTCTACTGTATGTGTTGCAAATTGGTAGGAAAACTAGGATTTTTAAGAGTCCATTTTTAGACAAGTGATTGTCAGACTACCAAATACTCGAAGTAACAACATGAACAGAATGGTGTTTGTTGTGTTTCTTTACGTTTACCACTCAACGAGTAAAGTTCTACGACCAGTTTCGTCCTCGTTTGGACTCATCAAGTACAAAAATTTTGAATGGAGAGTCCAACCAGCTACTCTTCGCATTACGAGACAGTGCTCTTATCCGCCTGTTCACCAGTTCTGTAAGCACTGCTTGTGACGGGGGGATGTGTTCGAACCTCAGTTCGGCTTATCTCTACGTGATCAGTCCAAACAAATAGGAAACCGATTTTAAAGTGTCTGTTCGAGGTTAGTCATCAACAACCTTTACAAACCCTATTTTGAGTCTTTCCGGTCGTAACGAGTGCAAACGAACACTCAGAAGTTGGATGGATACATTCACACCAACGGGGTGAGAAAAGTTATAGTGCAGTTATAAACATAATGACTTTGTTTACAGGCTGCCAAAGCATTCCGTGGGTGTTGGAAACCACTTAACAAAAACCGTTGTCAGCACAGTAAATATGATGGTTTACTTTCTACGGAAACTTCCTGTAGTTAAAAAACATCTTGCATACTTGATTATGGGTGTCTTCTGCACAGTTCTGTCCAACTGTGTTTGAACAGTTGTCGGAAAATTTTGGAACGACGCTATACACTGAATTAGTTTGGCATGCATCGTTTGCTCACTCCAAAACCAAAGGTGACCACTTCTGAGGGAGCTACTTGTGTATGATTATGACTAATGGTACGTTTCGTTCTTCAATGGCAATCCAACACCCCAACAGTAGTCTCCCCGTGAAATCGATCAGCCTTATTTTAGCAGGTGACCTGCAAGCTAACGAGTTTCCATCCTGTTTAATCACAAAATGTAGTTGATCAATTTCAGTCTATCAGAAAAAAAGTGCAACAGATAGAAAAATGTTCCACATAAGTTTCTGCAAACCTGCGGTCTGGTAGATACTCGTCCAGACTCTCAGTTTGACGCTTTTTTACAGGCTGTGGCCAATACGAGAATAGAAAGGAGACCTCCAATTATGCAGCACTGCAATATTCACACGAAGAGACTCGTTCAAACAAACTACATAACAACCCCATAAAGCTATCTGCTTGATTACTTTGATTCTTGCTTGGTTTATCAAAGGTCTTTCAAAGGCACAGTATGGTTGACAGGATATGTTTGGTGAAATGGGTCGTCGTATTTTCAAACAGCCATTTCTCTACAACTCATCCTCTTCCTACCACGTTGGGTCCATACTTTTAAGATGATGCCAAATGAGTGTTTGCTGTACAGTTTTTGCGTACGTGATGTAAGTTTTTTCTGATGGGTGAGACATCTAATCATTCCCACCTTACTGTTGAACAGATCCGCAGGTGCAACTGTCCTTATGCAACCAATAATGACCACTCGTTTCTGTTTTCTGTCTTTCCAATCATAGAAACAACATCCGTTGAACTGTGAAGGCCGGTTTGCTGTTCACTCTGATAAGTAAACTAATGAAATCTGGATCGATCCAGGTGACAAACCCACCTGACTAAAATTTGTCATCTGCGTTCTCAAAATTATCGATATCTTTTAGGTGTTCTTCAACTGTCACTTCAATTTTTCCAAGCCAAGCGTTTGTATCCCAAAAAACGTGTAAGAGTTTTTTGATTTTTAATTCACGATATAAACTTGTGCTGATAATTATCCGTTTGCTGGGCAACTATTCATTAAAGGATTTTCGCACTAGGCTGGTTAAAACCCCACTGGATTTGTATCGTCGCGATTTGCACTTAAACAGCAGAATAGATTTTGACGAAATTAATATAAATCTTTCAATTTAGTAGTATGAACAAAAGGTTACTGTTTTCGGTTTGCTTTAAAAGTGATCTGGTAGAATATTTACAAAAGTGGAACTGATTTACTCTAAAGTTGATGGGTTCGATTAGGCTTATTTTGTATCAGATTGAGGCTACATTCCATCCGACTCTCTCCATTATACAAATTAGGCAAAATGAACAGAAATCCAACAATAATCATAGCATGACTACCTTAAAAAGGGGCTGGGAAAAAAAACAAGTAAATTACCCGAATAGCCTATTCGTTATCTTTGCTACAGCCTAATGTATTGCGTCCGCATTCCATTCGGTAGGACTGATTGAGGGCTATTTGAACAGATTTGTCTGAACGGTATGGCGCCTGTGGCTAATTAGTCTGATCAACTAGCCATATAATCTTTTGTTCGAATTCTACGCAGTTACAACACCATATCATGACCAAACCCGTCCGACTCAGTTTCAAAAGCACATGGTGTCCCAACCTAGTGATTCAAATGGGGTGGAATTATACTCGGGCGAAATTAGCACTAAAGCTGTTGTTTTGCTGTGACTTTCACTTGGTTGACCAGTTCTAATCCGTGAGCTCACGAACTGAGTTTGCTGTGTCTCCTGTCAAAATTGTCAGACATATTAGACGGTATTCACGATACAATTTGTCTGAAAAATCAAATAAGACATTTCAGTCGGATCTATAGATTGTCCGTAGTTACAAAGCTACTTATTTTCCGATGAAACTTTTGACAATTCTTGCAAAGATTAATTTGACCTTTAGGTGAAACGTTTAACTTTCAATTTTCACTGAAAATCAGTTTTTATCTGGAACCGGTTTATGACAGTATTAAATTGTAAAACTTATCCAGACTGCACTTATTTGATTTAAGTTCTAATTTCATTGCTAGATATGGCCTTCACTTTGGTAGAAACTTTCAAGGTAACGTTCGACAATACAATAAATCCTAAGTTTAATGTGTGTTCCCCTTAAACCAGTCTACGGTTGTTGAATAATCTCACTTACCAAACCAGTTGACTAGTAAATTCATTTGCTAAGCAAACCTGCCATATAGGCTTTCTCTAGAGACGGTCAGATTTTTTCAACTTAGGGTTCGATGGTGGTCAGTTCACTGTCAGTGAGATGAGTAAAAACCAGTTTTGTCAGCACAGCTGCCTCTCCAAAATGTCACATTACCACTGTTGTATTAGTTAACGAGTAAAACGGTTGAATAGACAGTATCTGAACGTATGACTAGACAGTGTGCCTTCTTCTGCACGAAACAAAAACTCCCTCAGATAATCAAATTGTTGCCATGAAACTACTCATATCTCACCTGTAGTACATGCCACGTTAATAGCAGCTTCAGCTTTCTGGAGCGTCAAAAGTTAATTAATATCAGCTTGAAAATATCATCAGCAAATGAGCAGCTCCATTTACCTTATAGCCGACAGGTTCCAACGACATTCAATAAAATGCAGATTTGAACTTCTGGCAACAGTTTCAGCTTTGTTGTTCTTATATCAGGGCTCTTGTGAACACTTCACAAAGTAGTGTTCTTTTTCCCAGAGGTGCACGAACGCCTCCCTATCAGATCTGTTTCTTCTGATAACGGTTTTTACAAACTGCAATCTGGGTATTCACCACGGATTTTGACATCTTCCGATGTCGTCAGATTTTCCTACTTTTACTATCCAATGTACATCATGTCGCCAAAATTCCACCAGTTGGACTCCTCTAGATGTCCGTTCAAGACAAAACTAGCTTTAGGTTTTCTGTTTTTAAGGTTTTTTATGTTTGCTACATAGCGGGTTGTCGTCATTTCATTGCTCGCAGTGAATGACCTTGTGAACACAGATATAACTACACAGTAAAATCGTGTCACACGAATGATCCGGATACGAAGAAACTCCATCCGATTAGATGATCTTATAATTTTGGGACAGTCTGTTTAACGTCAGTCAGTACAGCACAGGTCGTGTTAAAATTTCTTGTCGCACAGAGAACGTTGCCACGTTTTACTTTTTCGTTTGAAAAACCAGACAGATGAGCAAAAACCTGCCGAAACTGTAATCACAATCGGGTGGTCTTACATGTGAGTTTACGATACAGTCGTAATCACATTTACCTAACGAGCTAACATTGCAATCACGATAATGACCAGCAAGTGCACTACTGGTGAGCTTTAACAGAAGCAAACCTCAACTGTTAAAAGGGATCAACTCAGTAATCCGTCCAAGTGTAAAGGTTCTCATTAAATGGGTTGCCCATCAAACCACCTCAAATAACCTTTCGACTACTCTCCAGTAATTACTGGTGGGCAAGATCTCACAGAAAATCGACTGAAAATAATAAAAACAAGTTGCGTTACACTTGTGTTGAATTAAATACACAAAAATTTTGGCAGCTGTTTGGAACATTCTATCTTTTAATAGTTTACCGAATGTGCTCAATGAAGGGCGACCAGTATGATCACAGGTCACAACCCAAAACACGTAAATATCAACATTAAATCTATTTCGTAGTTATAAAATGTCAGGGAGAAACACCAACATTTGAGATCAGATAAGCAAGAATACAAACAATTTAACTGATGATCCATACTGCCGTATTTTTGAATTCTCTTCTTCTGTTTGCCCAGATGAATACGCTGCACGAAGTGATCAGTTTGCTGAGGTTTTAACCGACTGCTGGTGATTCACTGTTGTTCACACAGAGACTCGCACTTCAGAATTGGTCTTGTTTCTGCTATAATCCAATGTCTGCAGACCTCAGTGCGTAAGCGAAAAGTCACACCAAGGAAACCATTACTAAGCTAATTGTGTTATCAGATGACAGTTAGCAAATACAATAAATCAGTAAGCAGTGAATGCATCAACGTATTTGAAGATAGTGATAAGACTAACTCACTGACAAAATGTTAATTCACCTAAGGTTGAAGGTTTGTTAAATCACGGTAGAAGAAATCGTATGCTGGTTGATTACAAAAATGTCGAATAAAGCTGATTACACTCAGTATATTTGCAAGTTGCAGGATGACTAAACGAGAGATTCCGGGTAACACTTCATCTACTGGTACGGTTATAAAGGTGCCCCAGAAATGTGAGAATCCGAAGGAAACGTGCGATTAACTCAACAGCGTGATCATCTGAATAAGTGAAACTTATGAATTGTTGATTACTCACATAAACAATGTTCTGTTTATTGGAGTCACATTGCCTGAACAGCAATCTCTGTAAGATAACTGAATTGACCACCATAAGTTTATGTGAAAACTTGTGTAAAACTGCAAGTCTAAATAATATTCGTTCAAAAATTCAGCCCTAAAAACCTACACATATATGTATAACCAAATTATAATTTCCTTAATCCCAAATTCCACGGATAATTTGGAAAGATGTCAGCGATCAAAAATATAGTCAATTGTCTCATGTAACGGGACATTCGTGAACAGTGAATGGACGTCTATGGAACACATAAACTCATTAGAAAGATTGATTTTGTCCAAGTCACTGATCAGTTTGAAAGAATCCTTAATAGAATTTGCAGTTTGTTGAAGCTGTCGCAAACAATCTACCGAAGCAGGCTCTGTGTGTTCAGAAACAATTGTTCGTGAACTTGACCCTGCCCTGGACCTAGTGACCTTTCCTAACCCATCAATCGACTGTCTATCCCACCCACCCCTAATTATTCAGTATAAAAAAACCGTTTCGTGTTACTGTAAGTTTGGTACCGATGAGTCAATACGAAATGCTTGCATCTAGTAGATTCCGTGTTCTAAAGGTGTTGTTCAGACTTCGAAGTTATTTAAAGCGCTGACGACGTTTAAACGTTTCGGCAAAACTCTGTGAACGTGAAAGTTTGTTCTGTTGTTCAACGAGTACTGTTCACATATTGCTTAGTGTATTTTTCCGCTTTAGGCTGGTCCAGTCAGCTGCCAGGTGTATCACTGATGACCTCCAATAAACAAGTGAAGCTCTTGTCCATTTTTTCAGACAGGCTAGCCGGAAACCTGCCTCAAGTTTGAACTTTATAATCACTGATAAACTGTGACTGGTAAGTGTTTTGTTAAGCGTAGCGAACGATTGTCAAGATAACTGTTCCTAATAATTGAGTGAAGTTTGGTTCCAGCTACCATGTGAATTATTCACTCAGTGTCCAGCAAACGGTGAACTTGCTGATCACAAAAGAACAGCATTCATCCCATCACCAATCAAAAAAGATCGATCAAACTCTCTCCGGGGTCATTCGCTGAAAGATTTGAGCGGGTCTTCCTAGTGCAAACCGAGGCTCGAGTAAACTTTTCATTCCAAGCTTAATACCAAGCCCTATCTATCTCGATTTGTTAAAATATGTACAACTATTCGTCTGTAAGTTTAGACCACATCGTTGATACAGAGATTATCAAGTGAAAGTTTCACAACTTTTCACCCGCAATCGTCAACTTATGTTATTTTGTTAAGCTTAGTCAGTTTATGGATTCTGAACACCAATCACCACTATCCCTGGCATTCTCAATAGTGCCGGCTCTCACTCCAGTTCTCGCCTGTGTAGCAGCCATGTCATTAGCTTACGTGAATCCGCAGCTGGTATTTTCTGATCTGAAGTAGTAAAATGTGTTCAATTGACCCAAGTTTCCGTAGCAGCCGTTTAGAATCACCAACTTGGCCACAATCCAGCAGTGGGCTTTTAAACCTACTCAAATGTGTCAGTATGTTTTCGTCCAGGAATAGTGAATATCAAACCGGTATCTAGTATTATGTCTGGCAAAAACTAGGAGTTATTTCGAATACCAATACAAAACACATCCTCCATGTTAACTATGTTCTCACTAAAGTCAGAAGGTCAGCTACCCTTTAACGTCCGACGTTTAAAGTCTTCTTCCATTTGACGCTACTTAACCGGTCAATCAGTTGATCACTAAGAGATCCGCACTGGATATACTGTTTTTTCTGGGTTTTTCAACGTTTGACTGTCCGGAGCTTTTATCATCAGTTCTAGAACGCTGGAGCCCTTGTCGCCTTTGTGTGGCGTTTCCCCTATGCAGCTTGTCAAGTGTATTGGTTCCCACTACCTTACAAAACGCAAGAACCTTACATCTTAAAACATGGTTTGTATGATTAGAACATCTTGAAATATAATTCCGCATTTCTATCAAGATTCGACCAAAAAGGTAAAGCTTCATGTACCAACTTTGTATTTCATCTGTTAGTTTTTTACTTCGAGTAAATTTAACAAAAATCAGCTATAGTATTCTTTAATTAACTGGACGAGTGAACCAATAGTTTCATTATCGTTGACGATCTGGACTATCATAACTTTAACCTTATATCCAGTTGATCGTAGCCGTCACATTCTCCACAGACTTTTCAGTCTCTTTTGAAAAGTGGTGCCAGATTCGAGTTCATCTTCGGTTCATATCTTAACCACGTATTTTGTTCCAAAAGGTGCAGACTAAAAAGTCTACAAAAATGTAACAGTTTCGATTAATTGTGATTTATGTACAATTCAAAAAGACTTTTGCCTAATACAATTTTTGACGGGTTAGTGATGGCGTCATAAATTTTATTAGTATACGGTTCAGATGGACGAAGTTGATTATGGTTTACTTTTCAAAAATGTGTGTGCAAGACATTAAAAATTTACTTGCTGATTTGAATAAACTGGGAACAAACTGTCTATTCACGTAAAATGCAATTGAGAAGTGATAAAATAATTTATTTTACATATTTGTCATATATATGATCAAAAATTAGCCAGCTTTTCTTGACCCATGAAATAAGTATCGGCTTGCTACTCACGTCGGCCAGTCTTTATCACCCATTTGTATCTCACTAAGTCCTACAGGAATAATCAACAAAATATTTTGGGAACAGCGGCTGTAGTATTCGGTCTGGTAGGCTTCACCAACGCCTTTGTTAGCACTGGTCGTATGTTATTCTTTACGAGAAAAACGGTCCAGATTCTCCAGCAACACAATGCAAACCAAAAATCAACTGATAGACGGCGGTATAAACACTTGTTAAATGATTTAGAACTTAAATACAACTAACCGAATAAAATATTTTTCCCGACCTTTCCCAATTTCGTGCGTTAAATCCTTATCTGAGACTCCTAATTGCCAAGATTATTAACAAGAAAGTAGATACACATTTTTGGTCAATCTCTGTCTGTTCGTCATTAATAAAAACGTGCAAGTACGTGCATAAATGTAAAAGCAAAACTGCAAATACTGTCTGGTTGGGACCAATTTCCCACTGTGTGAGAAAAAAATCACATGGGCCAGAACATTTAATCGGAGTGGTTCGAATGGGAATCCGGTCGCATACACAGGTATGTCGTTTGATTGGACTGGTTAATAAAATGAACAAAGTTGGACTTCCAATACACCGTTTTTGCGTTAATGTTGCTACCCATTAGCGTTACAGTGATGAATGTGATCCGAGTACCATTCTTGGTGTCTCCTTTGGTTTGTGGTTAGTTCAGAATATCAGTCGCATCTATCTTCTAATCTTGATTAGGAATATCCTATGAAGAATAACGATAATGAGGCTGAAAATTTTTATCCAGAAATGTCCGATGAGTGCCCACATTTTAGTTACACAAAAAATAAGCCTGATGGTTGATTGTTTATGTATACAAAATGATTGTTGGCTGAGCATCACAAATTTGACTGAGTTTTTCGATCACAGAGGTAATCCAGCCGGCCTTCTACCAGAATAACCTACGAAGTTGGGGCTTTCCTATTCAATAGCGTGCAACCATTACTATGACCGGAATTTGAGCTCTGGCTACGGTCTTATGAGACAAACTGTGTTGTGAATAACTTTCAGTTTGCCCACTTGTCTCAACAAGAGACAGTAACTAGTTTTTAAGTTCAGTCGATAACCTCTATGATCGAGACTTTCAAGTCGAACCGAATTTTCCTACCTTATTAAACGTGCTGAGCTATAGTTGAGAGTATCAGTGAGTGTGTCTGAGTTTCTAAGTTCGTCAGTCGCAAGAGTCTGCACTAATGATGTGCTCATACAAGAACAAAACTTGGGTCTAGTGTACTTGAAAGAGGCTGGAAATAGAATCTGTCTGAATGCAAATTCTGTTATATGCATTTAGTTGCATTTAACCGGATGCCCGGTCACCTATCGATAATCCGAATACTTTTGTCAGAACTTTCAAAGGGCAAGCTGTACCAGCCAAACAATCAACCACAAAAATTCTCCTTCGGGTACTATGTTTTCTCAACCTACGTACGTACGTACACATAAGTCTAATCATTCTAAACACGGTTCACATTAAACCGGAGTGCTCTGATCTTCGTGGACGGTCGGACAGTCATATTATACACTTGGAAATAAATTGGGTTTCTGAAAATTTACAGGTCGGTGTATGATCGAGGAACTCGTTTAAACCTTCCTATTAGCTTAAAATTCAGTTTAACTCGTACATCCTCATATACTTCGGAGGAATTTTAAAGCGACCGACGCATAAATGCTATTTTTTTAAAGTGCATATATCTGTAAATCAGAAGCTATTGTTTCTAAAACTTAACTTGATAACAACAGAGGTGGAACGGGCTGTGTAATTTACTGCCAAATGAACAGCAGTGCATTTAATCAGATGTTCACCGCAGTGTTAATGTTTACGTAGAGAATTTAAACTATCTCAGGGAAGAGTAAGTGCGGGACCCCACGCAAACACACAGAAGCTACTAACTTCAGGGCCCGTTCGCGCAAACGAGGTTGTCTTTTTGTTAACTCGGAGGGTCCATTCCTTTCTCTCTTTGTCTGCGTATGCCAACTCCACTGCGCTGAGTTGTGAGTACTGGGCCAGGCCAGAACCAAGCAACAGTTGCGTAACTGAACAGATTAGGCTGTTCAGTTTACTCGCGCCCAACTTGTCGACCTCTATACACTGAGTCCTCATGGTCCGTTATTTCAAGTTGGTATAAGTGAGTAACTGTTAATTGAGGCCGTCTCTTTCCACGTCAGTTTGAAACTACTATGGCAAGTTATCAGTTTAGTTACCACTCTGTGCAAACACGATTGTTCACTTCTTTCAGAGACCTTGTGTGGCTTCACAGGGTAAACATAATGCAGCAAGCGTCCAATAAGATGCAAGGAAATGAGTTGGACGTTTGACAAAAACAATCTGCTAGCATTGTTATTTTTTTTGTAATTACCTACGGTAACCGCATGACAACCTCACACATTTCACTAAGTTAACTGTAGACTACTGGTATTCTACGCTTTCTGCTCGGTTCAGTCGCTCAATTTAGCCCAGTAGTCAGTCGTGAAAAATCTTAAAACATTTTCATGTAAGAATTGGCGGACGGACGAGGCAGTTCACATTAACCGCCCTGATACTCTAAAGGAGTTGGTGTAACACTGAAAAACTATAAGTAATCACCATTTACATCTACAGGAACCCCGTAGAAACGGTGCACAAGAACAACATCAGCTGCACGACAGAGGAACGAGGGCACAATTTATAAACGGCTGTTGAATATAACGGAATAGTCATTTATACTTCTTAGTGATGTGGTGTTTACTTTCGACGCTTGGCCTGATTTTCCCCCAACCTCCAGAAAAGCCCGCTGCTGATCAGTTTTATCAACGGCCTACCTCAAGGACTTCCGAATAATTTGCCTAGGCAAGTGACCATCAAATGCTGACGAATTTTCCAAAGCCTTGACTTAACAAGAACATACTTGTATTTTGATGCTAATGGTAAAGAAAGCCCAATAAGACATTCACATAAAAAACGCGGATTCTCCTAAAAATTCCTAGTGGTTCATCGAGAGTAATACATTACTAATACTTTCGTCGATCCGTATAAGGATTATCGAACTCACCTTATTTCAGTAATGTGCACATTGGTAATGACACTAAATGCAACAAAAAATGAATCACTGTCAAGAAATAAAGATTTCAGTCATTAAAAGTAGGGAGTTATACTCAAAATGTACAACTTTATTCTAATTATATTTATTGATTTTAATTAAAGGTGGACGGAAACGTTTTGGTTCAGATGGGGGTTGTCATGTTTGTAGACGGTACTTATAGAGGTTTCAAACTGAACTTCATAACGTTTTTCTGCATATGTTTCTGGACAGTTTTGAAAACACGTTTCTGGTCAAACGAACATATAAAGTATGTGATTATCAAGTGTAACTACTACCGATTGAATCATGTCCAAAGCATTTTTCCCTGGTGCACCTTTAACACACACGCAACTATTATACTCGTCACATCCGAGGTTTTCCAGTTTGTATCACTAGTTACATGGATGTTGGTAATAACACTGTAGGACAACAACAAGTCAATTTTCACAAACGTTCAGCTTATCCGTCGGGACAACAGCGAACAAAAGTACTATAATTTCACGATGTTCAAAACAGTTCATAATACGTTCCGGTAAACAAGATTCTCGTAATTACTGAGGACGATGCAATTCGAACAAGACCCTGTGCGAAAACCACCTTTAAAACTTTGATCGCAAAAGAAATGAATCAGTAACAAGCTGGGTGTCATAAATCATATAAATACGTGGATCATAGTTGTGACCTCACTCACCCACAAGATATACCAATACATGAGCATTGGCTTCATACAACGACGCGAGTTAAGGCACAAATCACGCAAATGTACATTTCACACTGGCTAAGTTATATTTATTGATCAGACAGCTTCTGTGTTGCACATACAACCTCTCACGACAGATGAAAAATAACACGCATTTCTACATAAAATATGTAAAAATGTATTAATTATACGTACAAATGTTGCAGCTGGGTGTACGCGAGGTTGGTTTGGCCGTTTTGTTTCAGACTAGACGATGTCAATTTTAATCAAGCTAAAATGGGTCTCATTGCTGTTGGTGAACAAATATCCTGCTATGTATAATTATTTATTGGAAATATAACCGACGTGCATAGGAATGAAGATAAGACGTTTAAGTTGCTCGTGACCGATTAGATAGGCGCAGTTCACCATACGACAAGCTGTTACTAATAACAAAAGTATGAAAGTTGTGTTTCGAACACTTTTAAACATCCGGAGTTAGTAATATTCACTAAGTGAAATCACAATCCTGATGGGCCATTTTGGACAAAATCCCAGTTCGCGAAATTCACTGAGCCCCTATTCACTAGCTCGTTTAGTCACAGCTTGGTCCATACTGATTCATATAAATTGAACATCACCCATAATTGATCGCAGCTTCCACATTCCCATAGACTTTCCAGTCAGCCCCTTTCGAAAAGCAAAAGCACTAGACTCGAGTTTCGCTCTCATTAGTGCTCATCAATGATTTCTGTGATTTCAACTTGGAGAGAAGTCCTAGTCGAAGGGTCATCGATTAGAGTTAACAGACAGTAACTGTGTCTAGTATCGAGGTGACCTTGCAACCTGATCATTACCCACAAGCGAAAGTGGTTGAGTTTTCACATATGACAATTCGGTCGTGCCTAACGTGAGGTCAATGACGCAGTGGTAAACACGGTTGCCTGCTCATGAACAGCGTGTCCGTGGTTTAAATCCCGGCTGCAGTGGCGAGGATATGCTATACTACTGATCAGCTGCTCTGATGAGAGCGAAACTCGAGTCTAGTGCTTCTGCTTTTCAAAAGGGGCTGACTGGAAAGTCTATGGGAATGTGGAAGCTGCGATCAATTGTGGGTGCTGTTCAATCTATAGGAAAATCGAAATCCCCAACTATTCACCATACTGATTCGCTAAATGAATCATCCTTAGTTCATATTTTTGTCGTGACCGAGACCTGAACTCCGGGAAAGTTTTCTAACGGCGGCACTGTTAACTGCTGCTTTATTGGCTCCAAATTGAATGTGAACGAACTGTCATATCTAAGCGCCTAGCCAAGCTTTGTTGTGAATACTGTTCAGGATGTCCAATCTTCTCAAAGGGAGGTGATAAGTGTCGTATTATCGCTAACAGACGAACCCATCATCAGCATCAGTCATGATGCTGAACACATAGAAATCATAAAAATTGTTATGTAGTATTTTGATTGCTGTTGAATTATTATTTGATATAACTTGAAAAGTACTCCTGAATTACTGCTGAATTTTCAGCGAGTACCTTTCAGGAATGTCAAATCCGTTACGGTTAGTGAAAAGCCTATGGGACACCGTGCATCGATGATACTCGGACTAGACTGAAGTCATAGTTGTGATGAGAAAATGCATTTGTGATGGGTATCGACCACAGGAAAACTTAATCCTAATGTTTTCATTCCATGTGAGCTGAGTGAAAAATTTATCACACTGTGATAGCTATGATCCACTACGAGTATTAGGTAATTTTTAAGGACCAAATGTTGCACTACTCTTCACTAAGTTGCTGAAGAGCCACCAGAAAGAAAGAACTGACTGGGAGGCCACGAGGTCGCATGCGTGAAGTATGGGAAAGTATTTTTATAAAGGAACTCATTTAAAAGGTAACAAAATTGGATTGTTTTTGTTCGGCCAGCTATAGCGAGGTGTGCTCAGGCACCAGGCACTCAACAGAACCAATGTACTTACCAGAATCTGTGATTTTAGTCGAAGTTCTCACATTTCCCAAACATTTTCTAATCTTCACATTATCGTGAAGAGATATGAGTTGAGGTTAGCTGTGACATAACTGTAGCTATATAATGGTTAATTCATTAGATCAAATAACAAGTGTATGACATTCTAGTATCAGTTCCAGATATATATTTCAAGCAAAACCTGGTTAAACGTAGTTTAAGACTGAAAATATCTTTGTGGTTGGATGGGTCGTGAAAACTTATGAGAAAGTCCCATCCATACGGCCATTGCCAGAGCAAAAATGACCACGAGATAGACCGCGTCCACCAGTTTAGCTGAAATTTTTCAAACAACAGTCTGGCGACAAACTTAAAAGAAAGAAAGAGGAAAAAAGAAAAATACCAGTCAGATCATGTAAGTGATCCTGTTCAGGTCGTCAATGATTATCTAGTTTACAAAACTCTGTTGTTCGGCTGGATTTTAATATGATACAACGTCACGCTGGAAGCTCAGATGGTTTCACATTCAGACTTAAGCAGCCAACCAACTAACGGTATCATACGGAATTCATCAAAATAATACGTGATATTGACTGCTGAAGCCGGAATTCTCAGTCATTCCAATCTGGAATCCATCAACGCCACCGATCGCTATTGTAACTGGTTTACGGATAAGTGATTTGGCAGAGTTTGTGGTGTGAAATTTTTGAACTTCCGGTACAGCACTTGCCACATCTGGGTATATTGTTTCTGTTACTGGTTTGAATCCAGCCGAAGTCTAAAATTTTGTAATTGTGTCCTATCTAAATTACTAAAATTCCCAAACTACTTATCAGTAATTCAGTTACCTGGTTATCGGAAAGCTAGCGTAGCCTTTGAGGAGGAACTGAAAACTTTCACCTATACAGTACAGAAAAGACTGTTTAATATCTAACAAATTTTCCCAAACAAAGCTCACTGAATCAACTTTCATCCGGTGATGAAAACCTTGAAACGAGTAGTGTAAGGATTTGTCACAGATTGAGAAGTAGACATTAAATGATTATGGCTTATCTCAGAGAACGAAATTGCGCTGTTTTTTAAATGAATACAGCATATTACACTGGAGTGTTCTAACCACAAGGCAAACATACACAAAATTGGAGAAGATAGTGATGATGAACAAAACGATAGAGTAACCTTGAGGAAAGTAAGACATTAAACTTCAGAAGGTCTTTGGCATAAAGTGACTGGAGTAGCTTAGAGGAAGGTATAACACCAACACATTCTACTGAGTAGTATATAGGCGTTGGTTAAATATGCACAGGAATAGTACTTAATTAAATCAGCTTGAAGCGGTTTGTGTTCTTAAAAGGGTACAACTTTCAGTTTTTGAAAAATTCCGTCGTGGTTTTTCAGCGGATGGCTGACACACTAGTTGAGCATTATCACGTTCTAGTATGCTATATTTGTCACTTGACTCTGTACAACCAAGGACAACGTTTTCATCCTAGTTATAGACCTGGTAAGTTGAGGGTTTGATCATTTCTGCGGCATACGTTCAAAAGTTACTGATACACTGCCAACTGTGTGGCAGATTCCATTTGCAGTTGGCACTTTTACGAAGCACGAAAATCAGTAGCCTTATGACCGTAGAAGTTATGATGTGGAATCGAAAAAATTATGTATATTTTTTTACTATTCCCTCATATATATTCCACTCATATAATTACTGATATATTTCTGCGTAATCTCTTAACCATCCAGCATTTTTCTATTTACGTATCGTCACCCTCGAAAACAAATCAGTCGGATATGCTGTTCAATGGAACTGTGTAAATAATTTCAAAGTGAACGTGTCGATAACCCTCCGCTGACTCCTCAGTTCGTGTTTGAATCTAAACACCTTACTGCTGAGACGAGTCCGGTCGAAAGAGATCTATTCCACTCCCAGTCTTGCACAGAATAGTACAGCAAGTTGCCGACTTATGGCTCAGTCGACATGCGTCCCCTATCTATTTCATTCGTGAACGAAAACGGTTTACACTGATACTCCATTCCTGAGTTCGTGAAGCCGATCACAACGTTAACAGGCATGGTTGTAAGAATACAAATTACACACAGCAATCATCAACCACAACGACGATCGCTGTGTTAGTCAACCGAATAACTGTGCAATGTCGCATGAGTGAACAAAGTTTTGGCCTGTGTTTACAAGTGTTTGCACCAGTAGTTAGTTCTCTTTATAGGTAACCGTTACTACATTACATGGAATCTGACTGAACTTGTACATACGTACATTTCTACCAGGTGGACTTAATTGTTAGTGATTTCAAGTAATGAGCTCATAATAGATTGATATCTTGTAGATCGTTCATCTGGAAAATAACTGCAGGGTTTGAGTTTTTAACTCCTACCATGGACCTCGATATGTAGTCGTGTCGTGGGCTCAAAATATACTGTGGGCCTACTGCATGTGTGCGTGCAGACTACGCCTTTGTCTCCTTGATGCACCACAAGCCAGTGCGCCAGATTGGGTAGGGTGAAATTACTATTCTTTGTTAGACGGGTGCCTTTCTGCTTACGTTGACGTGTTAACGATACTGCACAGCATGTAATCCTGCCGTATATTTGTGTCTTTCTCTTAAAGTCTCCCATTATCATCTACAATAGTTGAACCTACTCTATACCTCTCAATTGTCAGGCAATACGTTAATTCTGTTGAGAATAAGAAACTCATCCTCACCCCACTTCACTTTGTTTGGATTTGTATGGCTTGAAAACAAACATTGCCTTAGGTACAGGCAGATCTTGGACAAACAGACTGAAATTAGCTATTTGGTCCACTTGATTGCTGTTGAGGAGAGACTAGAAACCCTGTCATCGGACAGACGTCAATTCAATGCTCCTCAGTCATTCACAAGCAAGTTTGTAAAATAGAAGGTTGTTTTGTTAGTAAACCACGGTAACCACCTGGCAAAATATCCTTTATTATTTATAGTGATGGTATTAGTGTAGAGTTGCTTATCTCTCTCGTCAAGTGTTTAAATGGTTAGCAGAAGTTCTTTGTACACACGAGGAATACTTATTGTTTTGTGTCGCCAAGGTTGCCCTCGGTGAAAATCTGTCATATCAATCAGTGGTATTTCCAGTACAAGAATTACTGTAGTTTGACGTTGTTTTCCGAAAGAAATATTGCAACATCGATGCCAATTATCGACTTTAAACCTCACGATTTCGTCTTGCTGGTTAATTATAATCGATGTGACAACTTCAGCTTGACCGTATTTCAACAGGCCATATTTCTACGTGTTTACTGTAATTCACACGGTGAGATCTGAACTTTGTCGAATTGCACATTCGATGAATTTCCGTAGGTTTAGTCTTGAAGCTGGAAGCTCATGGAGTCATCTATGATGACTTGTGTGCAGAAATCTAAAACGTAAACGCGTTTCCCACCGCTTGACTTTCAAATATGAACCATAACAACGTGCGCAGAAAAGCGAAGCAGTCTAGTGTGGAGTGTACAATTATTGGTCACCTGCTCCAGGTTTGCCACACACGCACATACCTTGTGATTCACATGGTGACCTCACCTAATTTGGTCAACACGGCCAGTCAAAAGCACTGTCAAACTGTTTCTTCCCTGTCCCGGAGCCGTCTCAACATAGAGCACACACGTTTCTTCGTCTGTCTCTATGTCTCACTCTATGACCGATATGTCGCTTTGTCAGTCTGCCTATCTATACTCAGCAAATCCGCCTGGAAAAGACTACAGAAACAGCCATGTAAAGCGAAAATGCTAATTTATGATCTATGACTAGCACATAGGTGTCTCTCACATAAAATCACTCCGACACAGTGCACACATCGGTTAACCTCGTTGCTTTCATTCAAACCTGGAAGAAGTTCAGTGCCAGTAGCCGTTCTGTGTTGACTACTCTAAAGTGAGTTACATCGAATGCGCATACAGTTTTTCTATTTTGGTTACATTGTAGTATTTTCTAGAACTTTCACTGAAGTTAGACTATTGACCACTGGTATTGATTAGAACTTAGTATACACTTGACGGAGAGTAATTTGATAAGGACAAATGACATACTAGACTGGATATTTTGTTTTGAAGTCAATCTTGTTGATATGGAGGCGATTATTCAATGATACAACTGAACAAGCATCTCATAATGTGTGTGTAAATAGCTACGTAAATTACCGATTTAGATTTACAACTCAAAACTAAGATCAGTTTGACTCAACTCATTTGATGTAGTCATCAGAGGGAGTATTATGCACTGCAGGATTTAACTACTTACATAAGTGAAGTTCTTGTTTGATTTCGAACCACTTTGTAACATGTTAACTGTATGTGAACAGAGATTAAAGATCCAAAGGATCAAAAGACACAAATACGAATGAAACACTAAGCCCAAAGGGGTAATAAGACACCATCCTAGTAACTTCAATGTGGCGATTCGAAGCGTACGTCTAACTGACTGTTACTAAGAGAGAATGTGAGTTTCCAGGACGATAAGCTTTATTCCACTTGTAAACAAGCCATATGGCCACATTGCAAATTAGGGAACGTGATGAGTGATGAAAAATGTAGACAAAGGAAAAAGTACGAGTACAAAACATTCACTCCCTCTGTAAGTAAATTTGGTACGACTTTCGTAGGTCATGCAGCGCAAACTCAGTAATATGATGTAGAGATTATATATTTCGACTCTCCTAAACATAGGGTCTCACTCTCTGTTGTTGTCTCAAAAGAATTTCATATACGTTGTGATTATTGGAATCAGTGTTACGATTTTCCTCAAACGTGGATACAGGAGGAGCCACTGCGTCTTAATCGGGTGCTTTACTGTCCTTCTCTATTTCTGTCTCGTCGGTCATTACAGTATTCTATGCAGGTGGTGTCAGACTGCGTAAGGATACTGTGTCCTCACGACCGTCGGGGTGGCGGACGAGAGAATATATCGGGTCACACTCTACCAACTCAACTTCCTCTATGTACGTATCAAATATCGACGTATGGTTTAGTTTTCGGAGGCGGACTTCGTCGGAATTTGCTACCCAGCTTGGTAAGGAGACCCGTGGAACATCTACGGTTATGATAAAACATTCGCTCGCGTGAAGTACAATTGGTCTTAATGTACAGTAAGAAAGGTACAGAATAAAACGCATCTGGCAGCACATATTTCCAGTGTTCACCGCCACGGCTTTTTGATTTGAGTGCCAACAGTATAGTTTTCCATATGACACCGTTCAGCGGTTCATCTTACCTGTTAGACTGTGGATTATAGGCTCTAGTGCGGCTGACTGCGATACCCTTATCCTGGAGGGATGAAAGCAAAACCACGATCGGAATGGATGAATGAAGGTAAATCAAAAATGGAAAACAAATGTGTAGGGGAAATATAAAAAGGGAGGCGGGAAAATCCACCGATAATTGCAAGAAGTTGCCTTCCGAAGATGAAGGAATGGGTCCTTTGGAATGAGTGCTTAATCTCTCGAATGTTCTGGTGGTTTTTAGAAGAGACCTAATTGCGATAAATGTGAACTTTGGCTGGATTCAAGCCAGCGGCAGATTGCTGTTATCAGCGGTGTGTGTGGCGCAGTGTGGAAACGGGGTTAGGTTTCCGCACAAACTTTGCACTGAGCGATGATTCGTGCGAAATTTTCCAGGCTGAACGGTAGATTGCGTGCACGGACTAGATGGAACACACAGGTACATCCAGGGTGATATAATGATTCGTGAAGTGTTTTCAGATCGACAACATGAGAAATAGAACAGTTGAAGGTGCGCGACAAAGTATCAGCTGCACAATTATCACAGCCAGGGCGGTGAAGAATGTCATATTGGGAGTTGAAAAGTTCCAGTCGTCAACGCTCTATTTTCTGGTTCCTGATCGAACATAAAGGATACGAAGCGCCGATCCGTGATAAGTGCGAAATGGTGACCCAGAAGAAAATGCCTCCATTTTTAAAAGCTTTCCACAATAGCATAGGTTATTTTCTCGACAGAATAATGTTTATATTCGAACAGTGTTGATGACCTGGAGAAAAATGCAAGTGGTCGTCCATTCTGGCTTAACGTTGCGGCGATGGCGATATCTGATGCGTCAGTTTCAACTGTCATTCGCATTCTGGGTTCAATAGTACCAATCACTGAATCTTCGGGAAGTAGAAGGTCATATTTCTTATACCCTTCAGGAGTTCACAACCCAACAATTTGGTGTTCTGCGTCCGCACAACATGGTTTCATTCATTGGAAATGATCCCATACCTGCGAGTGGTGTTCATGAATCGTGTGAGATTACGATCATAATCTTCGTTTGAATTGTCGTAGATAGTCACATTGTCCAAGTAGACAAAGGTCCCAGACAGGTTCCCTCGCTGGACGATATTATAGATAGTACACTGGAACGCTGTCACATCATTGTTAACGCCGAAGGAAACACGAGTGAATCGACAAAGACTGTCAGCTGCTTCGAAAGCAGTGTAGATCTCTACCGTTTTGATGGATATCTGATGGTACGCACTCTGGATGACAAGAGTACTGAACACCTCATAACGAGAACTTTTCTTAATAAGATCGTCAATCCGGAGTAAGGGGTAGGCGTCTAGATAAGTGAACCGATTAATTGTCTGACTGTAGTCTACTACCATTCGACGCTTCTAACGTTCGTTTGGGGTTACCGAGTCCTGGGCTCTTCAAGGTAGGAGGAAAGGTTCAATAACCGCGGCGTTCAACAGATTTTCGGTTCCAGATTTGATAAACAGTTCATCGGATAAACAATAACGTCTGGATTTGGTGACCACTGATTGACAGTCAAGCGGTAGGTGTTGAAGCAGAAACCGCGGATTAACAGGAATAGCATGCATGTTGCAAAGTGAAATTAGTGGCTTAGAGCCAAAAAAAGACATTTCGACTCATCTGTTTCTCTTGAGAAAGTCATGTCCTAAAAATAAATCAGTAAACAGGTTGTTGAGAAGTTATAGGTCGATAGAGTTTCCCGACAGTTGTTTGAAACGAACAGAAAGGAAACAGTGACAGTGTGTGAAACTGGATAAACTAGTAGATGCAATGATTGTTCTGTGACAGGAAGAATGGATTTTCCATTTATTTGCCCTAACAACAGAATGAGAGAACGTCAGTAGTGAATATCCTCGCCACTGCAGCCGGGATTTAAACCACGGACACGCTGTTCATGAGCAGCCAACCGTGTTTACCACTACGCCATTGACCTCATGTTAGGGACGACCAAATTGTCGTCGCATGTGAACGCACAATCACTTTCGCCGGTAAGTGATGATCAGGTTGCCCGATCGTCTTGATAGGAGACACAATTACTGTCTGCTAACTGTCTGTTAACTGGACAGTCCATGAGAATGTGGAAGCTGCGATTAATTGGGAGTGATGTTCAACTCGAAATAACCCATATTTTCGACTAATCACCAGTAATCTAACATATCGCCTAGCAGGTTTAATGAGGTCGGAGATTTCTGCCTGTCTAGGAAGTTCTCATCGCGGGGTTATCGATTGGAGTTAATGGACAGTAACTGTGTCTCCTATCGAGACGATCGGGCAACCTGATCATTACTCACAAGCGAAAGTGATTGAGCGTTCACATGCGACGATAATTTGATCATGCCCGATGTAAGGTGAATGGCACAGTGGTAGACACGGTTGACTGCTCATGAACAGCGTGTTTGTGGTTCTAGTCCAGACAGTGGCGAGGATATGCTACACTACTGAAGAACTGCTCTAATGGGAGCGAAACTCCAGTCTAATGCTTCTGCTTTTCAAAAGGGAACGACTTGAAAGTCTGTGGAAATGTGGAATCTGCGATCAATCGTGAGTGATGTTCAACTTGAAATTAACCAAATTCCCGACTATTCATCAGAATGAGAGATGTAGCATGCGGAACTGTCTGGGTCATTGAGAGCCAGTAACTGAATGCGTTCACGTAAATGTCAACGAAAGCATCTGACAATAACGCTGAAGCTGCTGCAGCAGAACGTATAGTCTTAGAAGACTGACACACCCGTTCCTAATTCCCTTTCTCTCCACGGCGTTTGCAGACAGCATCACGAACTGGACAGCACTTTCGCAGACGCCGAGGTAACCCGCAGAAATAGCACAAAAACCGTTCTGTTTTGGAAAGTTGCCAATGGCTGCCGTACGTTCGAGATCATATGTCTTTAGGAGGAGCGTTTGAGGGTACTCAAAAGCTTGTAACGACACAGTTCAGGATACTTGCTGATTGTAAGTGAGTGATTGCTTTTGGACTAGTTTCAGTTGTCTGGCTACATCCAAGGTTGAACTAAGGTCCAAAGATTTATATTCGAGTAGTCGCTGACGAATAGAATGAGAGTTTAAACCACAAATGGATTAATCACGATTATATTTTTCACGATACAATTCAGAAGAGACTGCCTAGAACTTACAGTCCGAGGCCAACGTTTTGAGTTTCTAAGGGAATTCACTCAGAGCTTGCCCTTTCAATTGTTTAGCACTGGATAGGACATTTCAAGCGAAAATTGCACTCTTTTTGGTTAGGTGTAGAGACCCTGGAGTGTACAGATGGCTGTTTTGTAGGAGTCACATTGCGCGATGTGTTTGTATACAGATGAACTGACACAGTTACCGATAGTAACCAGTACACCTAGCTCTAGTGGTTTTGCAGCAGAAAGGAAGTTCTCGTGTCTTCCGCCAGTGAAACCACTGGTCAGTTGCGGTAGACGAGTGAGGGTCGTTGTCCAAACGATCATGATGCAGGATACGATCAGCCATTTTACAAGTTGAATAAACTGTGGTAATTCGAAACGTACGTTCAAGAGACTGTTACTAAGAGAGAATGTGAATTGCCAGAACGATAGGCTTTATTCAACTTGTAAACAAGTCATATAGCTGGAATGCAAAATAGATAATGTAATGAATAATGTGTACGATGGAAAAGGTATAAGTGCATAACATTCAGTAAGCAATGTACAAGTGACTCACTATTCGCATCAACGAGCCTACGCTTAGTTGTAAGAATATTAAATATGTCCAACACCTCTCACACAATCACAGATGAGTTATGCAAATATGTCACTCAGGTATACTTATCTACTTGTCACAGACAGCAAATCACCAGAGAAGATGACTAAGTTGAATAAAGTCCAGCAAACTGCTTGCAATACACACGACGAATACTGAAAGCGTTGAAAATAGAGAAGAAGGTAAGGCAGAAAGTGAACGTTACTCATAAGGATCCCCAGAAGTGGGCACTCAGGTGAACCGATTGCTTCTTATGATCAGGATAGCCAGTGTGATATCTCTGCGACAGAGTTCATACGAAAATGACACTAGATTAAGGTCTCGGATGGACAATCTAAACTTAAGATGAGTTCACAAAATGGCATCATTAAGTCAGATCAAGGGCAAAAAGCAAAGTATCCGGAGTGTAGTTCAAGAAAACAGAGATTTACAACTGTACACTGGGCAGTCTGGATAAATTTCATAACTTAATTTGTAAAGGTGAATAAAAATATCACTGTAAAATAGTAACGCAATACATCGATATCTCGGCAAATGTGACAGGCTATCGTTTCTTACGGAATGGTGTTACAAGGCCCTATATTGAGAGGTTGAGCAAATTGTCTAGAAATTAGTACGGAGGCCCCTTTCCTTAGTGACCAGCGTGTAGTTTCGGTGAACATTTTTTGAGAGACTTGATATACCTAAGTTAGGAGAACATATCTTTCTTGCTGGCTTGGGCGGCACCAAATAAGCCTTCACAACTTTGTAAGAATTATCCTACCATTTGGATCACAGTCATGTTCCATACAGTGTGGTAATGAAGACCTCGAAGGGAAACGCGGCCACACTGTCTAGTAAAATCGGGTTGATGTAATAAAGCTGACGGTTATGTTTAACGGAAATCTGTTAGTTTTATTTGGAAAAAGGTTGACACTTGTGTAAACACGGTCCATCATTTAATAGCAGTATATATTAAATACATGAACATATGTCTGAAGATGAAACAACTTCCTGGTCTATTACATTCTGCCAATTCACGTAGCCATCCACACACTCGATGAAAATCTGACGTTTGTTTGAACTGTTCGGTGGCAAACAGCTGAGTTAATATCGTGTGACTTACCAAAAGAATCAACCGCTGGACAAATGGCTCACGAAACTGTTGGGAGTTTGTGCACGTGTGATGACTCTTCCTAGTAAAATATGCATTTATAAAAGCGCAACGTAAGAGGTTGAGAAGTGGAACTGTACATGTAGTAGGAGTTTTTGTATGACTTGTGTTTGGAAGTGTTACGCGGTGCACGTTCGTATAACTCATCCGTAAAATGTAGTGTACGAATACGAAGTAATTCTTAGCCAAGTCTTACCTCTGGATTGCCAACAAAACTGTAGTTTCTGTTTACTGTAGTGCAGACCATTCAATGCCGGTCGCTTCTTTGGTTATGTTTATAAGACAGAAATAGTTTGATCATTAGTCATGCCGACAACCTCTGTCGGTGTAAAACGAAGTATTCATTCGTTCCAGCATCAATACTGTGAGTATCCTTGTGATAAAGTCTAGTTTACTTGTCGCTTAACTTTTCCAGGCACCTGGCTAATGTGAGCAGACACAGTCTGTCTCAGCTGACCAGTTTGTAATAACCACATGGGCACGGATTGGCTGTGTTCCCCACAACTGGCACTAAACGACCTGTTTCGTTCTTATTTCTACTCAACAGACTGAGACAGTCTTACTGCCGTTTGAACCGAGAATACATTGTCTTAAAGATCAAGGTGGGTCAAGCCGGTGTTAGCATGATTGGATGGGGATAACATAGTGAAGTACTGGATGTGTCACTCGGTGCCGTTGTCAGCGTACATTCAGTACAATCCGTCACAGAAGTGTCTGTCTTCGCTAATTCGTTGTGAGCAAACTGCGCACAACTGTTTCGTTAATGTCAGCGTAAATACGTGGGGCATGCAGAACTCTAAATATACGTGCGCTGCATGGGTTTCAAAACCAGTTTTACTGTTAATAATGGCTTCTGTTTTTTCAGGAAGTCTATCGGCTTACTTGCATGATCAATCCAAACTGAGATAAAACACACAAGAGGTGTCCGTTTGACAGTGAACATCACAAGACGCAGGTAGTAATGCCCTGGTTTTTGAATCCCTCGGTCTTGCACAACCAGAAACGTTTTTGGCCAAACAACCAAACATGTACTATTACATGGTAGGCTAGTGGATGGAGACAAAGATTTGTTAAAATGGATTGTGAGTATTAATTTAGAGGACATGCTAGTGGTAAATGAAACCACGTTTATCTCAACCAACCTCTTAATGACGAGATTTTGTGCAACAACTTTGTCGACCGGTTCTGTTAAAGTTTGTCAACGGCCTAATCACAAGTACATATGCTTACCTTTCCACGAACGACCAAAAGAATATGTTTTAGGCAAGTCTCGCAAAAACTCTTTCTTATCGGTTATTTTGAATCCTTCTGAATTCACTGATTTTTCATTCAAAACTATTTGAATTTCCTGCCAATTTAATACCCATTGAGTGAACTGAGGTCTTCGATAATGTAACTTACCGCCGATTTACAGAAACCCTGGAGTAGCAATGTTAGAGTGAGCTATATATGGTTTATCTCACTCTTGTGACGTTAACCAAAACTGGTTTGTCTAATTCAAAGATATGACCTCGTGTCACCCAGACTTTTTTCTGTTTCGGCTTTGTGACTGACAAAAAACAAAGAACGGATTTCTTACGAGAAAAATGCACTGCAGATTGGTGTGCAACTTTGGTAACTCATGGCAGACAAATAACGAAGGTGGTTTGTTTTTTAGTATATACCGTCGGTCAATCAATATTGTCTTGCATACCTGAAAATTTTGAGATTTATGAGCACTTATCACTAGAGTGAACAATGAAAACACTAGTTTTGTGATCTACTTTTTGTCAGTAACCTGCTGTGTCACACGTCACAATTACAGCCTACTGACTAACTTAGTCCTTCATCTAATTCTGCAGGTACTCGGAAACACTTACTTCAGACAATCGCTTCCGTCTTTGTAAATGTTTCTTTCACTGCGGAAGAATACATGCGAGAGAGTAACTATTGAGAGCAACGAGGGCTGGTGAACTAGCTGCTCGAAATCCAGCACTGTCAGTTGCTAAACTTGTCTTGACAACCAGTCATCAAGTCGATCCAGTAAACTCGTTCAAGATAACGTTGCGTAATCGAAATCCTAAGTTAATGGCGTCTGGCGAAGCGACGCTTATTTTTACTAACCAGCCAACGTTGTGTGCCCAAGAGTGGTTGAGGCAACCTATTGGCTTTTCATGGTCATTATTACATAATATTTTGTGTTTGCAAGCGTGTCTAGTCCTCGTTTGTCCCTATCTGTACATAACTTGCATGCTTGACGTTTGTGGCTGATAGTGAACGAAATGTCAACATCTGTCTTTTTCCACTCTGAAGAAAGGACTGAAGGAAACTCAGTGCTTCAAAAAGTCAAGTCCTGATCGTCACTGAATGAATCCTAGCGGCTTCCGTAGGAAATCCAATTTTGCTGCGTTTCGGTGTTATCCAAGTCATCGCGTTAAATCCGTCCATCAGTACCTTCACTTCACCCCTTTAGTCTACGCGACCTGTAACTCACATTGAGAAGCCTTCATTGCTCACTGGAAAAAGTAACGGATCTTGCACCTGCTTTCTCACACTGCAGTGACGAACCTCGTTTGACTATTGTAAGATATCCGCAACAAATTTGGTGCGAATGAAGTCGAATATTTTGGGTGTCAGGTGTAGCGTGTTATTGATAGGCCGATTAAGAATAGCACAGTATTACGAGTAAATTGTAATACTTTACGTTTCAGCCACCTTGAGTGGCCTTCCTCAGTGGCCTCCCTCGAAATGACACTAACAAAGGAAGAGAGGTCACGTGGGATTCACCGTGGTTAGATGAATCTGCGCTGCATCTGGATTATTTGGTTGAATCGTTTGCTCATTAAGTGGGGGTGAAACTGAGGTAGATAAGACGCATCTGTGTCTGGCATTGTTTATCTATCCACGCCAAACTGTAGACAGGGAGTTGTTATCAACGCGATTAACGCAAGCGTGTTGAGTGTAAAAGGTGACAGCTTCAAAACAGCATTGCTCCGCATGGGTAGGCGGACCCTTGTGCGTCACTTGAACTGGATCAAACAATACGCTGTAACTCTCTGACTGTGCATTTAGGTCGATGACCGAATAGTACTCTAGCTTCTGAAGTTGATGTGTGCATTTAGGAGGAAACCGCCTCTGTCTCTTGTGTTCGGCAACATGCACTTCCAATTGTCTGGTTGTCTGTCCTATGTGGTTGGCATCGTAATCGCCGCATTTGATTTCGCAAACGAAATCTGTCTGGTCGCCCATAGAAACTGGATCTTTAAGATGTGTCATCAGTCGTTCTAACGTGTTATCCAGCTGAGATGCAGCCCGGATAGCGTACTCAGAAATGACGGAGCGAAATTTTTGATATGCTTGTTCGCAATACGATATTTGTAGGGTAGACTTGAAAGTGCTGTCCTGTTCAGTCTCCTCCTTAGTCGACGTACGTAATTGTATTCTCAATAAACGTGTCTGGATTATGATTAGCGGCTAACACTTGTTTAATGTGAGTAATTTCTGTTGTTCAGGGAAGTTCGTTGGTGCACATCTTACCAACTTTAAGGAATACGGATCGGATGATTCATCTGACTACATCTGAAGGTTCTGTCTAATTATTCTGATCATCTTTTTAAAATAGTACAAATCTCCCTCAGTGGAAACTGAACATTATGTACAGTTGACCATAACTTTCATAGCCAACTATACATTTCAGTTTGCCGGACTCAAAAGGAACATTTCGGTCGGACGTCTGTCATGATGGAACTTATCAGAACAGCATACTTTTACCATGATCCGGCTATCAACTTTGGTCCACGTTTGCATTGCTTCTTGATGTTTAACCTCAAACCGACAACCCCAAGATTGGCCTTGTCTTTGTTTGGACACATCAGGTAAAGACCATCAGAATGGGTACAGAATCGGTTACCCTTCGCATTATATCAACACTTTGATTAGCTAACTTGGCGAAAACAAGGTACCTATGCATTCCGCAGTCACGCGAGTTGCTCGTGAAACAGGTGGTCGAGCGGATAGGGATGGTGACTTGTAACGCGAAGGTTAGTTGGTTCGGTACCCCGTTCAGACTATCTTCATCTGATGAGTCCAAACAAGGACGAAGCTGATCGTGGAGTATCGAGTTGAAATTAAGCATAGAAAATAATTACATATTCAGTTTCAGGCCGCTGTGGTCAGTCCATATTAATGAGGGGAAAACAAGTTATAACTCAACTCGATTCATGGTCATAAAGCAATCGCTTCGACTACTTTGCCCCAGAATATACAGTGTTTAATGTCGAATGGGAACGCCTGAACGATTCAGTAGCTTGCTTGTAATATCTGATTGGATTTGTAAGAATTTTCGTATACTTCGGGAGATGGTGTTTGGTGTAATTTTGCAGAACTAAGCATACGTTAGTAGATTAAATTACCTGAGAATAATTCGTATTATACTTAGAAAGTTACACTTTCTCCAGGTATACTGAGTCTGCATCGTGGTAAACCAGTCATGTGATCACCTCATTATTTGGATCATTGACTCCGACTATCTTCAGAATAGGATACTCGGACACAGCCATCTAAATTCGATTGTATCATTGTGGACTTGTATAAGTCCTAACACCACGACAAGATTTTCAAAAAGGTCTGACCTATTTGTTGACAGTCTGACCTATTTGTGTGGTTGAAGAAACAAAACTTTGTCCAACAGAGCATTCACCTTGGTTACTACATGTCATCTGTTTCACAAGCTCGGAGGTGCTACGTGTAGTCGTTGTTTCGAGTTCGTAGTTAGCGCCTGATGACACAATTACTGGACACCCTATTATAAGCTGGTAATGTTTACAACAAATAACCAATTTAAGTATTATCAGTGTATGCTATAATACTATATTGTTTTCCATAGGTGAAAACGTTCAGAATGAAGGTTGTCCTAATGTTCTACGCAATTAAAATGTACAGAATAAATAGTTTTTTTGCAGGCATCTTACGAGGAAACAGCGTGTATAACATCACTGCTATAAAGTTCTAAAAGTAAACCGTCAGCATGTGCAAAATGCTTGTTTGGCTATCGTAATAAATATATGGAGTTTAAAATATTCCTAGTCTTGCACTATGTGGAATGATTAATAAAGATTTACGACCAACAAAATTTCAGGCTACCTAGTAATCAAAAACTTTGTTTTACAAATGTACTGTAGGCTATTGCTCCCAATGGACTATAACGTCTCAGTCGCATAGCCATCGACGTGTACAACAGAAATTGGTTTGTATTATTCTAGGAGGATTCGACAACTTAGACAGTGCACACTAACAGTTGTGACTTACTGTTTAGGTATGACAAGTTGCCCGTGCCTGAGTTTAACTCGGTTGTGTGGCAGCTTATACGTTCAACTCAAAAGATATGTACAAGATATGCACCACTACTGAGTTCTAAATGGAGCACAGAACTTAAGTCTGTAGGTTTCTTATCACAAACTAACCTCCTCTGATCAATATTAATCTGTACTGACTGCTTCAGTTCGCGATAACTGTTGTTATTCACATCGTACCGTTTGTAACCGGTAGTCACACAACAAATAAATATTCCTTAACTGATAATGTGTTTAGCCTACACTAGAATGCAGATAACCACTATGGCTATCCTTAGGTCTGACAAATTAGTGACAACGGTACACAAGACAACCAGGGTTATTGAGGATGGCGTAGTCACTTTGATCAAAAAAGCCATAATGCAAACTGCGTTCACTTTCATACAATCATGGCAGGCAGACTACATAATAAACACAGTAAGAAACATTGTTGATAAACTAGGGATTTAGTTAATTCTAAGTTGAACATCACTCATATTTGCCCGTAGTTTTCGCATTCGGAAAAAAAGCATCACACTCCAGTCATACTCTTGTTGAAGCTGGTCAGTAGTGCATATTCTTCTGAGCAAAGTCAATGAATTGAATCGTGTACGCCGAGATGTGAATTTTAGGTTTTGTATACACATCTTCAGCAAATAAAAAACATTGGGATAAGGATGCCTCGAGCAAAAAATTATCAGTACCATTGCTGGACTGAAGGACAGGTTAATTTAACAATGAAACTGGGAATAACAAAACAATAGTAAGACTGGACAAGTGCAAATAAGTGTTAGTACAAGTATGTAGTGAAGATTTGGAAACGCCTAGACAGATCCAAATATATGGGATTGTGTCTGATAGAATTTTCACTGAAAATTGTTTGCACATTTTGAAATTGGGGAGAAGCAGTAAAATCAACGAATTGTTCACGGGGAATGTCATTTTAACGAGATAAATGTTTTAGGGATCTGCCAAAATGTGCAGGGTCTTTTGAAAACAAACCGGGAAAAAACAACATGTCAACAATACATCTAGTGGAGGAGCACTCAAACCTTAGTGGGACGATTGACCGAGTGGTGAGGAAAGAAGGATGAGGTAGAGCGCCGAGCTTTTGAAGAAAACCTCCGGACTTTGGTGAATACGTCGATAACATGAAAGGACCATGTTATGATGTTGTTCAAAGTAACCCTCACAGAAAACAATTTTGGTAACAAGACATACATTGCGAGATACAAGCATTTCGTTTATTCTCACCAGTCGATTACATAAAACGTTCGGTTATATAGGTTAAGGGCTTGACGACAAAACAATGAAATGAACGAACATCACATGGGAGCAATCAGGGTTCACAGCCACGGTAACGAAATTGATTGCGTCAGCACATTTTGCCAACAAAGGGCCGATGCGTGACGCTTGATCAACAATGCCTCGGAGAATACCAACAGCCTAGTGTTGCAGTTACGCAATAGGACCATGAACGAAGTGATGGGGTCAACCACATGACCTGTTACGATTAAATGTTTCGCGATCGAAGACGCTGGATTTCTGTTCGAGTGTTGGCATACTGACCCGCTTTGAGTCATTGTTTACACTAGCCACTTGGGGATGTGATCCGCCGTCCTTTGTCGTAAATTTCGGTCCGTCCTGTCAATGTATGAGTCACCGCACCTGCAAGTAAACTGGTAGATAAAATGAGAGAGAGTTTTTCGAGAAAAAACGATCAGGACAGTGGAGATTCACCCTGCGGATGGAAAGCAACAGGCACAATTCCGCTGCAGGATAAGCGCGACCCCGTCATTTCGTTCATGGTCCTATTGCGTAACCGCAACACTAGGCTGTTGGTATTCTCCGAGGCATTGTTGATCAAGCGTCACGTACCGGCCCTTTGTTGGCAAAATGTGCTGACGCAATCAATTTCGTTACCGTGGCTGTGAACCCCGATTGCTCCCATGTGATGTACGTTCATTTCATTGTTTTGTCGTCAAGCCCTTAACCTATATAACCGAACGTTTTATGTAATCGACTGGTGAGAATAAACGAAATGCTTGTATCTCGCAATATATGTCTTCTTGCTGTCTTAATGAACTAGATAAAGGGAACTCAATGTTTCAACTTGTAGTAAAGCTTGAGTACTCCTTTATAGAGCTGAGAGAAATACCAATATTGTCCCGTCTCCATGAAAGAAAACAGAATGTCAACACATTTGATTGTATTGAAGAACAAACTGCAAGACTCGGACCAAATTGGTAACTCAGAGAAACTACCCAGCAGGGTGAGAGAAGAAAATCTGGTAGGGTGCCTGTTACCTAACATCACAACCCCTAAATATTTGATCACAAATGTGTGATTGTCTACAGGCAACGATTCAGTATGAAGTGGAAATAAAAGACGACAAGACTAAGTGTTGTAGAAAACCAGAACCGATGGAGAGTGACAAGGAACCTTGACTACCAAAATGAATGAACTGACTTCGGTTTGTGAAATAAGCACGTAAAGCTCGACAGCTGAAATGTGAGTTTCAGGTTCTCTGAGAACTTGAAGTAGCCTCGCTTTATCAACATTTTCAAAAGTATCGTTATGTCGGGAAAATGTGAACTGCTATTGAATTTTCATCAAACGATGAAAAATGGAATGAATTAGGTAAGCGAGCACGTCCAAGGTTGAATGTGAAGGACAATAAACAAATCGACTGAAGTCCCTGTTTTTCACGTGCTCTCCGATTCGAGCAAAAATAAGTTTTTCAAAATCTTCCAATGCTATGAGTGTACAGTTGATCGCATGAAATTTAGTCGTTCCATCGTTAGAAAGCAGTGTAATACACGCTGTCCTCTTGCAGTCATCAGTTTTGCGCCGTCTGAAATAGTGGAAGAATAACTTAGCGCTTGACATCGAAATTCCGCACATTCCTTATGAGCAATCAGGGCCGCTTGCTTTATTGCATTTTGGTCGGATAAGTTCTTCAAAAATAGCTGAATACACGACTGCAGCTTAAGATTAAGTGGAACGTAAAAACTCTGTTGAGGTTGAGAGGGGTTGCTCGTTGACCAGTTAAGATTACGGTTGTGCTCTTCGACGTCAACAATAGGTTTCTTGGCAGGAATGTTCAATCCACTCAAACTTTTCATGATTTACCAGGTGTCTCGACAGTTTTGTTACTCAGGTGTACAAAGAATTCAAACGTTTCAACTCAAATCTGTTAGACTTTGAGTTGTATTTGAGAGGCGAGTAATTTTTTGATTTTTACGTTCTTCCATTTTTCCTTCGGAATCTTTTAAGACATAGGAAAGAAAATTGCTTCCTGAAGGCAAAAGATATCGAGCCGGAAGTTTAGGCGGATAGTCACGTGATCACACTAACTAAGTGGTTCGTTATGAGCAAACAAGCTCAAGTCGAACGATGATATGATTTCCCTGAGCCCACTCTAATTGTCAGAAACAGATTGACGACGTGATCTCCACAGCGAGTAAAAGCTTGTGACATGCCTTACTGTGGATCCTGGCAGAGAGCTACAAAACATAACGGTCAGATGTACCAAATCGGGCGCGCCTGTGAACCAAAAACAATCGCGCTTTATTAACAAATTCAAATTGAGATAAGCGTCCAGATTTGTTGGAAAGTTCACAAGGATGTGCAAATCGACAGTAGTTGTAATAGTAAAAACAAATCTGTTGAAACCAACGTAAACATAAAGAAGCGCAGAATCTCCCGAAGAGTTAGTAACCGGATAGCTGCGAGAAAAGTAGAGACTGCAAACCACAGTTGACCAAAAACCAGTTAAGATTTTGGTTGACCAATGATGGTAGAAGACATACGTCGCGACATTTTAACATTTCGTTTATTCTATTCAGTCACGAACGTAAAACATCAGAATACATAGGACATGTGGATAACAACAACAATAGAAACAATCAACGATTGGGTTTACATAAAATAAGGACTGTTATCAGTCTCAGGGCAGACAAACTGCGTGAGTGAAC
>LUCH01001430.1:62103-93824 GCA_013368495.1 Paragonimus heterotremus
CAACAACGTGACCTGTTTATCATCCATGCTTTGCTATGGCTGAGGTCGGATTTCGTCTCACTCGTTCTGTTGCCATTGCCTATTGCATCATGGCGCGCACCAACCATTTAGACATGTGTTCAGCCATTCTTTGTCGTAGGCACCGATCTGTTCTGCCGATATAGACGTCACCGCAACTGCGAGTGAACTGATAGATTACATGTGAGACAGAACATTTCGGTAGGACACGGTTATGATTGAGCTGAGCGACACTCCTAGTTGTGAGTAGCAACCACAATTCAGCCGCTTGATATGTCCTGTGACGTTGTATTGAGGTCTTTTATTTGATCATACAGGTTCTCAAATTGCACCTATGTTCACTTGCAGTTGCGGTGACGTCTATATCGGCAGAACAGATCGGGGCCTACGACAAAGAATGGCTGAACACATGTCTAAATGGTTGGTGCGCGCCATGATGCAATAGGCAATGGCAACAGAACGAGTGAGACGAAATCCGACCTCAGCCATAGCAAAGCATGGATGATAAACAGGTCACGTTGTTGACCCTGCCAGCTCGTTTCAAGTATTGTTGCGTAATCGGAATCCGAAGTTGTTTTTCCTTTCTCCGAAGCAGTGTTAATCAATACACGTCGTCCGGTCCTGTGTGTGCGTAAACTGTTGACTCACGCAGTTTGTCTGCCCTGAGACTGATAACAGTCCTTATTTTATGTAAACCCAATCGTTGATTGTTTCTATTGTTGTTGTTATCCACATGTCCTATGTATTCTGATGTTTTACGTTCGTGACTGAATAGAATAAACGAAATGTTAAAATATCGCGACGTATGTCTTCTGTCATTGCTGGTCAACTGAATCAAATGAACTCTGTGTTTCAGTTAAGAATCATTTCCAGAAGTCAGTTAATCTATCTCACACCGACTTCTTCCTCGAGAAGACGATTTCGCTCAATCAGAGTAAGTGAAAGCATCGTGAACCATCGAGAGGTGACCTCTGCTAATTTTACCTATTCGACCTTCATTCCGCTATACCCACTGGAGGCCTAGTCATCTTAAATGATATTTTCTTAACTATCCTTTGCTTTTTCAATTTGGAAATGTTTGTACATCGCTGTGCACCATACAAATATCAAATAATTTACTTTTTGAGTCACACGTTATCGGAACAGACCAAAGTTGCTTTATGCACCCGTGTTTTGGTTTGTCTTCGGGAGTAATTAACGAGGACGGTTGAGTTATTTTAGGGGCCAAGATTTCTCGTTTTATCTATTAGGAGGGGAAGAGTGTGATTTCTATCAAGCACACTACTAAACCGTGTACGAACTAGCGTATTGTCTCGAGATTCTACGTTTGCACTAAGCGTTTAAGCAATTCACATAAATAAGTGAGTAAGTAAACAGAACCTGCACGGATACACACCGTCAGTCATTGATGTAACAGCGCCTCCACCATGACTTCTGTAATATACGAGACAATTTACAAGTTAACATTTGCACTTTTTGATTTGAACGTCTCTAACCTCGTTGTCCTGATGCAACCAGGTTTCCCCTAACGTTATCACATCCAAATTTGCATACTAACTAAGATGGATGATACTGCTCAGCTAAAGTATTTTAGTCAGCAAGAAATGGATGTTTCTACTTGTCGACGTAAATGTACATATATTCTTGATATTACACTTTCAAACTGTATCCCTCCATCCTACACGATGTTTGTAACATTCCCCCTCGATTTTTGATAAATTGAATTTAGTTTATTCTTAACCGCCTAGCAGACAGATGATCACTGTGAAGACGCGAAAACAAAATTCAGTTTCAAATGATCACACAAGACTTTTGGATGATGCAATTTGCACAAAGAAAACGATCAAGGAGTAACAAAAAGTTATGATTCAACACTATGCTGCTGAGTTAGTAAAAACGTCCGGACTAGTTGTGGAAACTTCATGCACGGCCAAATTTGAAAGTTTTATCGCCTTGCTGGAACGTTTGTCTGAATTCACGTTACGATCGAATGCGAATGATATTAAACCTAGTAAGAAATGATGGAAATACATCGCTGACGGATTTACATCATTGGCAGAAAAGCTATCTGAATACGATAACTTATGATAGTGACCTATGTCTTGTTCAAGCTTGAAATGTGTGCCAAATTTTCGCATGTATCTCATTGAAGTTACTGGTTGTGATCATTATTGAAAATGTAACTCATAGTTGTGTGTTCTACGTTGAAGTACACAGTTTCGTTGCCCCGTTTTGGTAAGTAGGCGACTCCATAATCATTCCTCAGATATACAGGTTACCTGCGAAACTCGTAGGCACTTACCGCTTTAGAAGTGACGTTTTATGTTGGCATACCTCAAATCTACCGGGTATTAGTCTACTGAATAAGGGCCTTTTTCAGTGAACTGTCACCAGTGAATTACAGACAAGCATGGTCAACTTCAGTAATTAATTCCAACATTCAGAAGCTACTGATGGAATTGACACTTTTAACACTAACGCAACTTAATGAACATGTGTGAAAGATAAGTAAATGAACATGATTTGATTATTAATCAAGTGTGAGATATATGCACTAAAGCTAGTACGAATGAAGTCAAACAGTTTGTGTCGTGGTTAACATGTTTTTAACAAATGGGTTGAGAAGAACACAACGTTGTTCTCAATTCATTTATTGATGAACTGGATTTGGTTCAATGTGACATGCATATTATGGCAGTACAAATGAGCCTTCGAATTTAAAAAATTCATGCAATTACGAGTTAGGTGTTCTTAAAGAATACGATGGAATTTAAAGCACTCAGTTTCCCAGTTTGTATACTACTCGTGGCAAATCTTTAAGGTGGCTACCGCAACTGACTGTTTATTTGATAAACCATCAAACTGCACTGTAAATAAGCGAAGGGAACGTAATGCAAACAAGTCATATTGGTATTTTGATTGGTCCGTGACGATGACCTCGTTTCATGCTAATATGTTTTCATCATCATCAAAAGCCGAACCAGTTATGTGCAAGGGTTGTTTTCATAGAAATGGGTGCCCAAATCCAGGGACTACATAAGCGCAATTAAGTACGTAGAACCTTCGACAGGACTGGTTTAAAAAAGATATCACATGGACTGAGTAACCATACCATTCCGTGTATAAAGTACTTGGCGTACTTCCTCAGGTAGCTTCATGTTTACGGTACCGGCAGGGACAGATAAATTTGATACAACCATAGAGAACTTCACAGCGTTACGGACTTTCGTTATCGTTCTAGTAATCCATTCGGAGGTTGTCTGGGTTAGATAATTTCTTTTGAAATCTAGCCCCATCTTGCTCACCCTAGTGAGTAATATTCTGCCTGAGATTTTCATATTACGTTTGATGATAATGTGTTGTGAGAATTTCGCCGTATTACACTGTTCAACTGGTTTGTCAAAAATGCAGATTTTACTGAGACAACAAGACGAAATGCAGCTCAATCAGCGTTTTCGATGGATTTGAAGTATTTTACGGTGAAAGTACCAATCCAATCACATAGGTTTCTGGTCATTTGAATGCACTGCTGGCGACTTGGCAAACAGCACTTCAAAATAAAACTAAATTTCTTGATACTCAAATTCACAAACTACTGTAACACTACAGTATAGTTGATCGAAGGAGTATTTACCTGTGTAGTTAGTCGGCGCAGACATACTCAGGTGTTTATAATTCACTAATGCGTTATAACATGTCCACTTCTCCACACTCACATTACAACTTATTTGATAAACACCCGATCAATGGAACCGGACGCACTAAGATATCCAAGACAAATTACTTGCTCATAACCTGTACTTGTAATTTCACTGCAAAGGTTTTTATAATTTCTCTTCTATATCATGTATGTCCCTTTCAACACTTGATTACCAAGCCGGATGCCAGTTGCGTTACTCTGTTAGACCGGTTTAAAATCATCATCCACTTTTTCGACGGGAACCAACCATCTCGAATTTCATAACCAAAAGTACCGGATTGTTGATAGTTAGATCTGTCCAACTAAGGTGACAATAATCTTTTGCTCGAGGGAAAAAGTACAAATTAGTAGCCGTTGGGTTTTCAATTTTCGCATATTCTTACGTTTGACATTCCAACGTTCGGCGGATGTTAGAAGCTGAAACATACTTGTTGTGATATTTGTAAATAATGTTGTTCATGCATGATTGCATCTACGACGCATTCCAAAGATAGTATTGGTTTACAAGTTCGAATCAGTGTCGTAATACCTGTTTTCACTATTTGTTTAGGTACTACTGAACTGTCTGGTCTGCGTAAACTTGTGAGGATAAATGTTGGTGTGGGTTTACCTTAATTTTGGTCAAAGTGTGAAAGAACACGAGAAAACCAACTAGTTACTAAAAATCCTTATGCTAAACCTCTTTTCTAACCGAAAGGAAATGTTTTTTTCGGTGTATGTTGTAAATTGTGGAATGAATCTTTTTATCCCAGGAAGAGTTGCACCTCCGTAGTCTCGATAAACACGCCATAAGTTTTGTTGAGCAAACTATGATAAAGTACTTGTTTAGTGATAGGCATTTTTAGACTCTGGTTGTTGCTTCATATATCATGGGCAGCTGTTCTGTTATACTTGATTCAGTGTATACCGTTATAACACTACTCTAGCATCTTCCCAAATCATTTTGGTGTCAATATTACATAATTCATATAGATTGGCCTGGCAATCAAACACAATCAGCTTGTCTACACAAAGTACACACAGTCGATTGGATTCTCACCCGACAATGAAAGAAAATGTTAACAGGACCTTTTAGAAAATTCAGGGTGTATAGTTGAGCATGGTGACTTGATACAAAGGGGCAACAAAATAATTCACGAATGGAATGGAACAAGAAGCTTAGTTTGTTACTACCCCTACTTGAGAGTTTAGCAGAAAAAGGTATCTTGTGATTTGTAAACCATCGTCGTGGATAGATTTGCGGAAATTCGTTTTCCATACTTTTCACACCTGCATGTTAGGATATGAAATAACTTATTGTACGTCAGAACAACAGACACATACGAACACCCACTTCAGTGTAACATCATGACAAGCACAAGACAAGTGACATCGGCAGAATAGTTAATTGGCCATTAACCTTCATATTGTGCAAGTTTGCGCATCGCACAAATTTCCGCACTGTTTGGACGAATAATGTGAAAAACTGTGCCTGGAACAGTGTTCACCACAAGTAAAATTCCCCTACAGATCTCCTTTTACACTAACACTAGATAGGTTTTTACAACTTTTCCCTATAGATTTCCTCGTTTACATCACTGCCTTATATATCTGATGCACAAAACTCGTTGATTCAAGTGATTCCCCGTATATTGAATAGCCGTCCTCTGTTTCCTTGACCAGTTCTCACGGTAGACATACAACATTTCTGTTAATCTAAACACGCGCAAGGATAACATGCTCTTAAAGTTCAACGGTGAATCTAGATGCCCAAACTTTCTTATTCTACTCTACTTTTGTACACGCGCAAAATTTTATGCCACACATTCACCCTGGAGGTATGTAACACAGTTTTTCAACAGAACCACATAAGAGTGGATTTTCTGTACAGTCCTAACCAATTAGGCTTTAGTTATTGTTTAACTTAGGTTCTGTTTTGAGGAGAACATTCCCACACTTCATTACTAACTTCGAAAGTGTACTTCTTTTATAGAATGCGAACATTATTAAAACTTCATCCGAATTTGTTTCCATATTTCACATTCTACCATTCCTTGCCTTAGAAACTTTGCTGTACACAAACACATGAGGACGCTAGACATCATTAGTCTTTATGTTCATCTTTCCAAAGTTATTTCTAATATCTTTCCGATCGACAAAACCCACCATCTCAATTTACGGGCACAAAGTTTTTTCACAGATCGCGAGTCAGCGTTTACTAGCCATAAACACATGTTTTTCCTCATCACAAACTAGTTCTTACAGTTTAGTTCACCTATCCGAAGGAAAAACACAATATGACAAATGATTACTTGGGACGACATTTCGTGAACTTGAACACATTCCATGTGAGTTTATAGGTGCGTAAGATATTCTCGACAGATTTCAAAACAAGCACTCTGCAAGGCTTGCATTATTTCTAACGGTATTTATTTTGCATTATCTCAAGTAATAACCGAGAGAAAAACAAAGAACATGGTACTATCATTTCTAAACTGATTGATTCCTGACCGTTTTCCAACTCCACTCTTCAACCACCGTTCCGAACAAACTGTGATGCACATGACGAGTAAGGGTTTGCAGGAACTATGTGAAAACTGTGTACTTTTTTTAGTAAACTAGTGGAACTGTTGGGGAGAGGATTCTAGATACCTAGAATGCAAGTGTGATATTCTCGGATAGGTTGGATTAGTCAAAGTTGTGGCAAATTTATCATGAGTGACAATTAAGGTTGGTTAGAGAAACAGTACTTTGTTTATAACGTGTAATTCGCAAATTTGTTTGTCTACTCTGTTGAAGAAAGATGGACACAGGCGGTGAACATCGAATAGCTAGCTACTGTTTGATTGAAAATGTGTGAAGTTTTCACTTTCAACTGTGAGAGGCTTCTACAGGTCGACTGATCAATTAAGTGCTCACCCAGAATGGGTGAAACAATTTCATGACTTTATTAATGCCCACTCGTCGGTACCAACCGGATGACGGTTATCGTTTGATTCGACAACTTCAAGGACTAAAACTGTTACTGAGCTGTTACTGAGTTCCGGCCTGGCTTCGTATCTGACCAGGTAGAGCATTTGCCGTGTTTTGACATGTTGTTTCTGTACTCCGTTTGAATCCGGCCGAAGTGCATAGTTTGGGTCTCTTCTAGTTCATTAAATCTGTCACGCTACTTATCAGCAATGCAATGTTTATGTTAGTCAGTGGTGTTGGTGGATTTCAACGTGAACTGATCGAGAAATTTTGTTTGAGTAGTTGATCGGCTAAATGATTTGCTGGATTCCATATGACACAGTTGGTTGTGTGGTTGACAAGGTGCAAATATGAAACACCTGAGCTTCCGGCGTTGCTTCGTATCTGATCCGGTAGAACATTTGCTACGTTTGGATATGTTGTTTCTGTGGCTGGTTCGAATCCAGCTGTAGTACACAGTTTGTGCAATCAGGTCTCTTTTAGATTAAAACTGTGCTCGGTGTTTGATTCATATAAACCAAAAACTTTTGTCACAACAAATTTGTTGACTCATTAGATTTCAATTTGATTGGAAGTCGGAATGTAGGATCACCGTCTGAATTTAACCAAACAGATATCATCTGTTCCTGAAGCGATTTGTGCGATCAAAGTAAAGCTCACAAGCAAATGCGGCAGATCGTCTGCATGTGATAATTCAGTTTTGCCTAATCTGACGTCAAGAGCGCAGCGGTCGGGATGGTTTCTTTACGATAGCTTAACCGGAATTAAAATCAAATTACTAACCAGCTACAAAAACAGTAAAACTAATGCCCAGTGCGTATTTTCAACAGGGGACGGCGGAATTATTTGTGAGAATGCGGAATCTGAGATCAATCATGAGTGGTGTTCACCCTGTTTCAACTAAAACCAAAACATTGCTCGGCACCTCTAGTGATTTGAATGATATCAACCTGATGAGAAATCCAGACCATAAAGTTGTCGGTTTGAATTGGTAGGAAAGTTACTGCATCACTTCCGGACCACTTCGACACTATTCATATGGAATTGTGACTAAGCTTTTAGATACGACGGTTACATAGTTTCTTTGTTGGCCCAAGGAGTGAAACGGTTTGTTCATGGGAACAAGGCTCGGGTTTATCTTTTTTCATGGCAATGATTTGTACTGCTGATGAACTCCAACGACAGTGAAACTCGAGTCAGGTGCTCAGCAAGCCTAATGGCTTACAACCGTTCGATCTTACACAACATAGGCTTAAAATTGTAAGTACAGCAAGATGACCAAATAGAGAAGGTTTAAGAACATGTGATCCGGTGAGGGATGGCAGTTGTTTTGGTCCGAGTAAGTTTGACTATAAGTACCAGTTTACAGCTCATGCTGATTGTCTAAGAAGAGGATTATGATATAAATCGGATCTAACAATAAGTATAAAATGTGCGTGAGATAAGTGACACTATGATTTGTTAACAAATAATGAGTTCCACTCATCTAACATTACTCTCAAAAGTCTCTACTGTTCCTCGTCAATTAATAACTGAAACATTTTTAAAAAAAATTAATACGTGTTATTTGTAATCAGATACTAACAGTTTACGGGAAGTAGTGATACAATTGATAGAACGAGGTTAGCTGAGTTTTTGGAAGATCTAGAATATCCGTCGCTGCTACAATATAAATCCAGTTTGAACAAAAATCTTGATGAATGTTCAGGAGTGATCGCTCTCTCAAATTTCTTTTCACAACTTCCATACAATAATGCAGTACTTTATTATAGAAAGCGTCAAGGATATCTTGTGTCAGCATACACAATTTTTGTCTTAGAGCTAGGTTCTGCTCAGCCGTAGAGTCATTCATCTCGGCATAACTTTATATTAACTGCTTGACTGGATTCCGGAGAATTTCGGTAATATTTAACTCGGATCGGTAGTCTCACATATTTGACCCAGGAAGCAGAAGTATAACTGTTGTAAAGTGGAACACATTTTGTAGACACAGGCTTGTAACGACTCAAGCTGATGTTAGTGACGATAAATTGAAATAACGTTTTCCCGTTGTGTCGGCACGAGACTTCTGCTTTACTGGCAGTCTGGCATGGCCACGCCATTACTTCCGTATTGTCAGGTTAACCGTAAAAACGGCAATCACAGAGAGCTAAATTTCTGAATGAAGTGAACCATCTGTCTTTAATAAACATATACTTTCTTCAAGGACACCCCAGAAAAAAATACCTCAACGTCTCGTGGGGATATCTATGATGTTGGACTGAACACTCAGAAATTTTTGTAGTCCAAATTCCCGTCTTTCATCAGCCTTATTAGTAACTGTATTCAATGGGTGATTCTTGTCAAAATTCCAGTTATAAGTATATTTTATATTGCTAAAACAATCAATGTATTAGACACCAGGCTGTTTTCAGTACTATGCTCTATTTTTAGCCAAGGTTGATGATCTTCCAAATCTACCATTAGTATCCGGCGGGTGCGAACGTCCTAGGAACCTGCAGACGGTGTGCTTCGGTTTTCAAATTCGTTTGTGAATGTCCCAGGTCTGAAATTATTTTGCTTCGATGGGATAATATGACTTTTCAAATTCACTCAGCGCTACTATTTCTTAGGCCATAATGGAAGGAGCAATAGTCTTGTTTGACTACCAATGCCTGTCTGAAACCATGTGGAACTACTCACTTACCCCACTTTATTGAGTTGCTAGAACAGAGGAAACATAGTATCTTGGATGACATTGGCCTTTAGCGTGCCAGTAAGTTCCGTGATGTTAAGATAATCCCATGTATGTTGCCCTTGGAGGGTCAGTGTAGAATGTTCACAGTAGTAGACGAAAAGGTGTGCCGCTGTCAGTTTCGCAAAACTTTCATTAATTCGAAAATACTGAATGTTTCAAAAGGATTTACAGAGTGTTTAAGTGAGATGACTTCAATCAGTTGAATATTGGGATTAGATAGTTCATCAATCAATGGTTCTTGACTATTGATTGAATGTGGTTCGATACAAATCGAACTGACTCCATAAGTGGTCAAAGAATTTGCATTCCCATGAAGATTTTAGATAGCTCGTTATTAGTACATATTGCTACCAAGACCGAAGTGCGAAATCCTTTCACCACTCTACGGTGTTACCGTTCTGACAACAATGGTCTCATATCAGACACTACCAGTTTATCACAGCTGGACGCTCAATCAGTTTCACTCGTACTTAGTGAACAGGTTACCCGACCGTCTCCATTGGAGACACAGTTACTGACTTTTAACTCCGGTCGATAACCCTGCGATGTGGGTTTTCGAGAAAGGTCAAGCACATCCATCTGATACAACCTGGTAGGCGACATTTTGGACTGCCGATGAGTGATAGGGGATTCGGTTAAGTTTAAGTTACATAAAGATTACACAAACTTGACCGAAGCTTCCGCACCTAGATAGACCTTCCAACCAGATTGTCTGGCAAAGAGACACTAAACTCCAACATCGCTCTTGATACAGTTCGTCATTAGTGCATATCGTTAACATGGCCACGCTTTCATTAGTAAACCGTGCTGACCGCAGCGCCATAGACCTTATAGTATGCATGAATGAACTGTAGACGACTGGCCACATTCACTTGTGAGTAGTGTTCAGATTGTCCGATTGCTTCGTGGAAGACATGGTGCCTATCTCGCTAACTTCAGACAATGACCTCACAATTTGGACTTCTCTTAAAATTGGGACCACGAAAACCTACGGAACTCGTTCAGAAGTAATTGAATTACTGTTTTGCAGTTCAGCATCGACTGAACGTCCACATTTCGATCGTTTCAAAAATGCACAGTACATACGAGCTCTAACAGGATGTGTATAGTATTTCTTCTCGAAAGGGGTCAGGTGAAAGTTCATTAAGATCATGGAAGTTGCACTCAGTTGCGAGTGATGTTCAGTTTGTATTGATAAAGTTTCCTTATCGTTTATCACTAACCGAACCGTCACTTAACCAGTTTAATGGTTTTTGCGATTTTATCTTGGTTAGAAGTCATAATAATGGAGCCACCGATTGCAGTAAACAAAACAGTTACTATGACTTCTAGATTCTAAGTGACTTTTCTTCCAACCACCAGACGACGGAAAGCAGTGTAACGTTAAAAGTAAGCCGTATATGTACAAAACAATGTACCACGTTGTCCAAGTGGTGTCTTGAAACAACAATTCCACTTAATTGATTTGAAAACACAAGTTCGACGACGAAAATTATGGGACGGTAACTTCTCTTACACTCACAGTACATAACACATGTTTGGGAGAGATAGGACTACAAGAAATACTTTCATCCTATAGCCTTCTGTTGTGTTCTTAAAACACATGTCTCTTCGGACAAGTCTTATTTTGTAGATAATAAAAGGTCTTGGTTAAATTTTCTACCAGTAAGAAGTTTATTTACATTCCCATCTGAAAAATACATCCACTTGCTGTCAAACCGTACCTCTAACTGATTTTGTAAGCTAGAAATCACCAGCGAGTTCACTGTCTACATGCTGATCACTGTCAACTATCGAAACCCATGTTTCAGGTTCACGCTGTAAAGCTGGGTTGGTGTACAAAACAGACAGATAAGCACACATACACCAATGTGCTGTGTAAGTTTTGGACATGCGATTCACCTATTGATTGTCAAATATTTTTGACGGTGGCCACCAAAAATGCACTTTCATTTGAAAGATTACCATACAACAATGATTCACCCTCGATGTTGTTTTGTTTGTAGTTGTCAACAACCCGTCTTAATGTTTTGCGTTTGTTTGTGTGGAATTGATTACTGTGCTTCTTGTCGTAGTGCCGTTTTTGACCTGAACTTACGGTTTCTTTCACCTACAGATAAGCATCCATGAATGCACCGTGCCTGACTAGCATGAACTCAAGCAAAAATCACGAAGGTATTTGTTAGGTTGGAAACAAAACAGACCGTTTTATTGGCGGTGAATGAAAAGTGTAGCTATGCTCACGCGATTACAATTTTATGGAAGAGACATTATGTAGTGTTTATAGTATGCTTTATTCAAAAATGTGATGCGACCGACAGCAACATTACATTGTTACGTGTATAAGTCAGGTAAGATACCTACTCAGAAATCATTTCAGAACCAAATTTCCAAACTGGCTGATTGCCACTGTTCAACGCTGCCCACGTATATGACTGAAATCTGAATGCCGTCATCTGTTTTATCATGAAAAGCTTGATTTAACCTAACGCCCTACAGCTTGGTCTTCAGTGGATTAATTACAGCTTTGCTGAGAAGTAATTATGAGTTTGTGGATACCAACCCGACATAATTAAGGTGTGATTGCAATTTTCGATTTCGGACGGACTTTCCAGAAGGTCTCTTTAAAAACAGAATTGTAGGCTAGTGTGACGTTCAACAGTTGTGTATGTCATATCCATAAACGTGTTCTGAACAGTGGTCTAAATTCTCAGGATTACTGCCCCGATCGCGTTCACACCAGACCCAATCAGATTCAATCATATTTGGATGGTTAGCCATACTGGCTACTGAGTAGTGTTGAGAACGCCCTATCGCTATGAAAGAAGACACACATGGGGTAGCTATTGTGTTTTCCATTTGTTTATACTCCCTTTGTATTTAGTAACCTAGGTTTGTATCGATAAAACCTTACATCCCCAGGCAAACTGTTGACATTAGTTTGAGTTCTGTACAAACAGCTGATAATGGTAGGATACCATATCTCAGCTCATACGCTAATTCGAATCGAGAAACCTAAAACGGGAACCTATTAAATGTTAAACAAGACAGTTGTGTGGCTGAAAGTTTGGTCAAGTTCAGCTGGACATGAGTAATCTCAAGTATTCCTTCGTGTCTTTCACATAATTAAAGAAGTAATGACCGTTGGTTATCGATTAAAGTTAATGAATATTGATTGGGTCTGCCACCAAGGCTATGGAGTGACCTGAGAATTACTCACAAGTGGCGGTGGTTGAAGACTCGATCATGTCTACTGTGATGTCAGTGACACAGGGTTTTGGCGGGTTTAATCATTCAGAAGAGACCCAAATGCGACAAACCTGGGCTTCGGTTGGATCCGAATCAAAAACAGAAACACCATACTCATACGCGGGAATTACCATACCATTAGAGTTACGTGGTCAAAAGCAGAAAGCTGAGAAATTTCAGTTTGAATCCTTTCACCCGTCGCTTTCCTTGTCTCATAAGAATCTACAAAATAATCAATGAGATCGACTGCCTTGACAGTGGTGATGGGGCTTTGTAGCTTAATTGGTGGAGCGCTTGTCAGATCTAGACACGTTGTTTCTTTATTTAGCTCGAATCCAGCAGAAGGCCTGATTTTTCATAATTATGTCTGTTTTAAGTTGAGCAGTGATAAACACGGTTGCCTCATAAAACAGTGACCAGATTTCAACTGCTGTGGCTGGCGTATGTTTGTAAATTGCAGCACGGGTAAAACCTGAGTATAGTGCTTCGTTTTGAAAGGGGTCCACTGAAAGGTCTGTAAGAATTCGAAAACTGTGATCAAGTGTAAATAATTTATAAAAATAGCTCTACCCTGCCAAAACTCCGTCCCAAAAGGGTTGGTGTTACTCACTGGATCGTAATTATTTTCATTTCTTGTGGTGATGATTCATAATCTCTTCCTTCAATATGCTACTTAATTGCAAGTTAAACTGGTATATTCATCAGCGCGGTTTTCCAAAACTTGGATTCTCATTACTTGTGACTAATTTTTGAGCTCATACAAATCTCCATGCCACCAGATGCTCATAATGGTTATACCGTTCTTCTGTTGAGTATACATTCCAAAATACCGAGAACGTTAGATAAATGAGTAATTTAACAGTGTTAATCTATAGGTGCGGTAATTTCTCACAATCTGGTCCAGTTTATTTCGGTTATTTAATAAGCATCAGTTTACAGTTGTTTACGTACTACTAGAGAGAGGAAATTTCTTTCCCAAAATTGTCATTTGGATGAAGTAACGTAAGTATTGTATGCCTAAAGTTAAAACTTTACCGTAAACATAAAACTGGGTTGATGACTGGTGTGCAGTTGTTATCTCCTAACCTCTACAATGATATGTAGACTTCGTCGAGTCTGACATAATCGGTACCAATAATGAGTTATCAACTGTAAACTTATCCCGTTGGCTTGAATATTCTAATGTGATGATTTCATCCTCCCTCGTCATTTGCTTTGTCTTTAAAACACATCAACAATTATGAGTGAATTTAAGGGAAGATTTTTTCCCATTGTGAAACAGTAAGCGTTTTCCGTCGGTTCTTTCTGTAACTTTCATTTTTCTTACGTATCGGCTTGGATCAATGCCGATAAATTTTTAAAAGTTGCCTAAAATTCACCCATCAAGCTAGATAAGAATCATTGAATTCGCCTTACACTCTAACAGCTGAAACGTAGAGTGTAGTCTGGACGTTCTATTTTTTTTATTGGTATTCATTTTGACAGGAATCTAGTAAATTTCTTTCAGATTTGAGAAAACCGTTCAACTTTGACGTGTATGTTTTCAAGTCTGAATGTTCAACACCATGTTGGCTTTTTTGCATCCTGTAGGAAGAAGCGCCCTGTAACTGTTGCTACCTACAGGTACTTCTGCAGTGGGCTATCCTTAATCAAGCTTCCGTGAATAAATCATTGTCCTGTAGCTAAATCATGCCACCATCTCGTTTGCTCAAGTAAATCCCATCAAATCTTTACATGGACTGCGTGGTTACTTAGAACCGTCATAGGTTCTGTTAATGTATTGTCGACTACTGAGAGAATCAGGAGAACAGAAGAAAATGACCGAAACCAGTTGATCTGGTTACAGCTTTCCATAAGATAAGAGCTCTGACTCAAAGTCGATCGGACATGTGGACGTCACTTGCCATAAAAATTTCTGTCACCCAGTCAATAAACAGGTCACATGACCGCTGCGTTAGTTGTCTAAAGGTGAACTCGTCGGCACGTGACCGGACCGCATGTAATCAGCACCTTATTTTGCAATTCTTCTTTCCATAATGGGGACGAATTGAATTAGTTTAGCGATGCAATGGTTACAGGTGAGCACATGTTCGATTGTTAAAGACGCAATAGGCACACAGAAGCTGTCACACGCAATGATCAAAGTACGTTTTAAGGACAAGGCACAGAGGTCAACGAATAGCCTTGGAAAAGTGCAACGAGAAAGCAATGTTGTGACTGGCGTACAGTAGGCGGTAAACAAAGTTTTGTGGTTAAATCATGAACTAGTGGTAAAGAATACCAAAATTTTCACTTAAACCGCGTGGTGGAACAACATTACATTTGTATTCGTTATTCACAAATGGGTGTTAACAGGGATGCGTATAAACAAGACAGTCTAAACAACTTTCATTCAGTTCTTTGGATATGTGTAACAATAAATTTTTCCCGCGATCAAGTGGACAGGCGGACTGTTAACAAGGTAAGCCAGTAATTCAACTGCCATGCCCACACTAATCAACGAACTAACAGAGTTGACATCGGGATGGAGCCAATTAGAACTTGTTGAATTGGCATTGACAAACTGAAAAAACGGGTGTAATGTGAATGCCGTGAGCATATGGGAAGCTTAAGTGAAACTGGAATTATATTAAGGGAAGATAGATAAAAACAGAATTTACAAGTGGTTCCTGGGCAGCAAGTCCACAGGGTAACTGTCTAGACTTTTTCACAAAACTTACAATATCCCCTTCAATTTTCCGGACACAGTTGACACTGAACCCAGTTCCATCTTCGTTGTGTGTCAAGTGTTCGATCAGTAATTGAAAGTTCGTTCGCCCCAGTGATGTAAGAAAATCAGACTGCACGGGTTTATCACTTTCGGATAATAGCTGGATTTTCATTCGGAACAGGTATGACACAACTGGCTTATGGATGTCTTTTACGTCCATTATTTTTTTCAAGATGGTGGCAGGATAGAATTTTCCATCAAGACTACGTTACAATTTGAAAATAATACATCATACGAACGGCATTATACTTTTCAGGGCTTACAGTATTTAACTGGATAACCTACGATTTGAACTGCTAGCTCATATAAAATCTTCGGAGGTTATTATCTTGGTGGGCGAATTTTCGACCGATCAGAAGTAAATAAAATTATGATAGTAGTATGTTGTTAACTTTTACGCCCAATAGATATATTCAGGCACCGAAACAAAATAGGCAAACCACTTCACACTACTCTTCTGCTGAAGTTTTGCGACTGTCCATGTTTGTGAAGTTCACTGTCTGTTTTCTCGCAGAATAAAAACCAGGAAAGTATCACCCGACAGACTGACGTATAATTTTGTGGCATGAGACATAGTGCGTAAAGGTCTTTTATGTGATGTATTTTTGATCGTATCTGTAAGTTCTGACGACGTTTAATTTTACCACACCACGACCTAGGCAGTTTTGTTAGACCATATTAGTACTCAACTACTTTCAACCTTTCAAGTCAGATCATAAAAAAGTCCTTGCTATCTTGCCATAATTGCCTGGACGCACAGTACACTATTCTGTATGATAAGCCTAATTCATAAATTAGTTTAAATGAAAAGCAGTTACTCTCTTTACCCGAAGGAGAATGAATGGGTGAATTAATTCAGTCTCCATCGTATGAGAGTATGTCAGTATGGCTTCTAAGTGACAAAAACATTTTGAGAAAAATAGACTCAAAACACTCCATGCGTTGTTCATGCTGTTCACGTTTAACACAGCTCAAAACATTGTCAATTTCTGACAGGTTCACTCTAAAGAACAATGCACAGCTTATAAGTGGACATTCTTCATCTAGTGGGCCAACTCAAAGTACTTATTTCGATTTAGTTTAGAACTACTGATCATTAGGTTGATAGCTTGTTCAATCTATGTTCACTTAGAACGATCGGGCACTCTGCAAATGCTCATTGCATCATTTGGAACTCAACAAAGGCAGTGTGAAGTTAACTTCAAGTCCCTACAATAAACAGTCACAGATAAGGATTCTTTTTTTTTAACAAGGCTGTTCCGAAAGCCTTTTTGACTTGAGAAAACTGCGAATAAATTCAAGTACACTTCAAATTGAACATCACTCACAATTGATCGCAGCTGTCGCATTCCCATAGATTTTCCAGTCGGCTCCTTTCGAAAAGCAGAAGCACTAGACTCGAGTTTCGCTCTCACTAGAGCTCGTCAATAGTGCATATCATCGCCACTGCCGGGACTTGAACCACGGACACGCTGTTCATGAGGCAACCGTGTTAACCACTGCGCCATTGACCTCACGTTAGGCACGGCCGAATTATCACCGCACGTGAACGCTCAACCACTTTCTCTTGTGAGTAATGATCAGGTTGCCCGATCGTCTCGAAATGGAGACACAGTTACTGTCTGTTAACTCCAATCGATAACCCAGCGCTTAGGACTCCCTAGACAGGTCAAAATCTCCGATCTCATTAAACCTGCTAGGCGATATTTTAGATTACTGATCATTACTCACAAGCGAACGTGGTTGACCGCTCACGTATGATAATTACTGATCATTACTCACAAGCGAAAGTGGTTGAGCGTTCACATGCGGTGATAATTCGGTCGTGTCTAACGTGAGGTCAATGGCGCAGTGGTTAACACGGTTGCCTCATGAACAGCGTGTCCGTGGTTCGACTGACGAGCTCTAATGAGAGCGAGACTCGAGTCTAGTGCTTCTGCAGTTCGAAAGGGGCCGACTGGAAAGTCTATGGGAATGCGACAACTGCGATCAACTGTGCGCGATGTTCTACTTGGAATTGTTCAAAATCACCTACTATTTATCAGTAAACCAAGTACATTCATTATCAAAAATAGTATTCTCAGATCTTTGTGAAGAGCTGCTTAGCTACAAATGTTGCCTTCGATAAACATATGTTTTATAATTAGCAATCTAATCAACCGAATTCTGTCCTCCTTAGATGTGGAAATATTTGTCAATGATGACGATTTCATTACAAGAGAATTACGTAGGAAGCCCGTTTGAAAGGGACAGTATGGTCATTTCAAAAGTTTTACACCAATATCACTCAACTTACTCAAATTTTTTTCAGTAAGACCCGCAGCATCTACTCGCCCCAGATATTGAAAGAAGAATCGGTTTTTTTTTGTACCGAACTCTGGTGAACAGCGGCTACCCCCAAACAAACTTTGTTTCGAAGTAAGTTAGAGAAAACTCGAAACAGTTAGTATCAGAAACGGTGTCTTACAAACCCGTATACATAACGTTGTCATGCAAGGGTCAGCAGATAACTATTTTTGTCTAACGTGGACTAAAATATGGTGTCAAGGGTATGTGCAATGCGGCAGAAATATGACTGGTCAACTAGATGACGCAGCTGCTCTGCATACTGAGGAAAGACGCAAACAACTCACATGTTATGCATAACATTATTTATGAATTCACTTGTACTTGTGGAGTCAAGTACATCGGCCAAGCAGTGAGAACGCTTGGGACAAGCGTCTCAGAACACATGCTCAAATGGCTAGTAAAGAACAAAACTGGCTTCGCCCATTCTCCTATCACACGACATTTGTAAGAGATATGACATGTTCTCTGAATGGAGAAAACTTTACATGTGTTGTATCACTCAACCAAATGGGCATAAATTATCGTTTGTCAAAACAGTTGCTACACACAGTTATAAAGTCTCTGTTTGTGTACAGAAGCAAACACTAGTTAACCCATCATTACTGCGGTGTTTAAGGTTGGCAGTCATGAGTATCCACCTAATGGTAGTACCGGATGAAAAACAAAATTCTCATTCTTATGTCAGTACTTCCGGGGTCATTTAAAGTAACGTATTATTTCGCAAATGTACGTGGCGTAACACGTTTTTTGCTGCTATTTCACGCATACCAGACTTTGGATCGGCTAGTCTGCAAACCCGATCTGGACCAGATTGAAAATCTCCGGTACGTACCTGTTCAGTGTGTATACACAGGTGTGGAAACATGTGAACTTGTAATTGAGTTGAAGGATTTCTTACGCTAAAAACAGCACAGTCTGATCCACACTGTACCCGATTGTTCCGTCAAAACGCGGCGGAAATTCTCGAGGGGATGTTTTTCACGGGCTGTTGCTAACGAGAAATGCTGTAAGACTGACATATGGTTTTATTTCCTCGATTATTATTTGTAGTTTGTAGAAATGCAAACAAGGATTTTCCATTCGTTAGATCCTGACAACCAACTGTAATCAATCCGTCCTGCAGGGTATGAACACAGCTTCATAGGAACTAAGTACTTTATCTTTTCGTTACGTGGTATGTACATTAGCGATCCCTGGTGAGCATACTAACTGACAATCATTGAACGTCCATGACTTGATGCGTGACGTTGGTAGAAACGTATTTGTCCATCAGAAATGGTACACTAGTGGTGTTTGGCGATTAGCGATCGCAGGACTGTGGGGCTCATCGTGCCAGTATGCTTACTGTTCCAGTGGCGTTACTAACGTAGTTATTCCTCAGTATCGGAACCATTTGGAGCTTTGACTATTTATTCTGAGGCTTACTTTATAAGGTTAGAACCGTAATTGTCAAACTGTAACACACTCCCAAAATATACACCAATATTGAATGTTCGATAGCAATTTTCTCGCTACGATGAGTTCTTGATAGGTTTGCAATATTATGGGTACAGTATTGACTTGACTGTCAGACCCCAATGTTGATCTTCCACCTAGTTTACATTAATCTTGTAATTGTCATCAACCAATGCATGCTCTTAAAGTGTTGAATAACGTCGAACAACATTAGGGCTGTATTTTTTATCTTCAGCCTTGAACACACTATTCAATATCATAAGCACAAAGGTCATATTCACAGCTGTCAACTGTTGATAATGTACTGTCGACTGGTTATCGATCGCCTATGCTGCTGATTCACTGGACTAAAGACAAACGGATTTCAACCTTGGGAATCAGTTACATTAAACGATTATAAATGAAATTTGCTATCTCTCTATCGACTTAGATGCACTTCAGAATTACTAATTTCTGACGAAAAGGTTTCTTTTGCATGATGTGCCTGAAAACAGTAGACCGCGCCACAAAACCATTTGGTCCGTTTCTGACATCCGTGTAACCATGGTGAGAATCAAACGAAACACAAGCACGAAGCCGCGATTTGCATGTGCCCAAACCACGTGTGTTCGGTCGACTTGAAAGTGGAGATGCTAATGAAACTATCCGATTGCGTCGACTGACAGATTAGGATTGTTGTGTGAAGGTGTGTGCAGGTGTGTACGTGTGTGCTTGCGTGTGTGTGCGTGTACGCACACGCGCCCGGTCTATCGATCGGTGTTCGATACGCTGGCCTAACTCACAGCACAATAAATGTTCACCTTTGGTGAATAGAACGTTATCTACATCTCCGAGTACTTGATAAGTTGTTGGATCCTTGCAATGGACTGTAATGACATTCAATGAAAACCTGTCCGGCAAGTACACATTAGTATTTTTTTTATTCATTTTTTATTAGTATAGTAAAGTTACTTTTTTGTTCCTAAGCTCAAACTTTAGTCGTAGTGGACGCTTTCAATGGCTGCAGTTGTTTTCGTTCAGGACGACATAGTTATTAATGAATGGAACAGAGTGAACGAAAGTATTTTTAATAAATTGGGGATCACTGCTTCTAGAACAAGTCAAGATCATATTAACGCTGTTGTCTTGCGGGGAAAAATTAGGAAATAAAACAGATCGACAGTCTGGTGATATTTTGTTTTAATCTGTGCCTCACTGGATGTATACCTATAGATTACCATGTTGTATGAGAGTGTTCCTGATTAGTCAACCTCAAACACCATAGTGATTCTGTGGCATTTTTGAAAGTAAGCAGGCTGTAAAAATTAATCTTAATGCGGTTGCTGGAATTAATCAGTCGTCTCTCATTTCTCATCTTATCGCTACGTTATGATGACGGAGTCATGCTCATAGCAGTATCATCGACCTCAGAGCAAATGTGACCAAATATCGTCGTATGAAAACTCTCGTACTTTTGCTTATGAGTGATCGTTAGGTTACCAGATCAATACACCGGGCAGTGTAGTCAGTACTTGTTAACTTCAAGTGGTGACCGTGCTACAAAGACGTAATCGTAATGAACAATATAGAATGAATCTATTAAGGGAGGAACTCGCTTCAGTTTCACTTTGTTGAGATCACGTGACTGGGATGTCTACTTTAATTCAGAAACCACGGTAATATGCCAATAAAGTTAAATCCGTGTGCTCACACACGTTGACTGATATTTTAATTTGAAAATGCATTGAAGTTTCTCAACCAGGCTCCTTGTATTCGCTAAACAAATGCCTACCTATCGTTTTGTTGATATACCCAAACAATAATGTAATTCGTTTATGGAGTATTTTATGTTTAAATTAATCTACTATGATTGATCAACGGAAAGCTTTGCTTTCCACCCGTTTTTGACTTGTCGAATGTTCACTGTATGGTTGGCGGCATCCGAAATGGATCAGCCTGTCACAGTGACCGAAGCCAAAGGACGCTTGCACTTTAAACCATCATCCCAAGTGGCTTGCGCTGTACCATCTGGGATTCCACTGTATACGTTCTTACACAAAGTGTAACTCCACTAAGTTAACTCTCACTGGCTGATTGTAATTTCGTATGAAAAGTACTTACGGGAAAGTTGTATCTTTTAAAATAGTGAGCTAGTTTGAAGTTAGTCGAAACACAGATTTTTCACAACTGTTTTTATACTAAAAATGAGTGATACATAATTCAGACGTTCTTTAGAGCTGCACATGCAAGATTTTTATCGGGACAGATCGAAACAGTGTGTGAAAGCAGTCAAGACTACCCCCACCACTCAACACTAATTAAAAATAGCACGGATATTTAGAAACATAAGAAAAGTCAGCCGGTGTTTTTATGCGCAAACAGTTTCATCCAATGAACGTCTGCTAAAGAAACGACAAAACTTCCCACAGTATATGATGGACGTATAATTACGCGGAACTTCTTAAGCCAACCCCGAGTAACAGAAACCCTCTCCCTGTATTGGTAAAGAACATATTACTTTCCCATCGTTTAATTTAAAAAGGGGCAAATCACCATTACCAACCACAGTATGTGAAATTCAAACTTCAAAAAATACGTTGCGCAAATTCAGCAGTTTCTTGTCACACATGTTTCCCACTTAGTCGTGGGTGATAAAATTGTGAGCACCTAACTGAACTGCATATTTGTAAGCAGATTACACGTCGCTATTTTTTAAAAGCTCTTAGTTCGATAAGTTGAAACGTTTGGTTCCGACTAGACCTACCTAACCTGTTAAGCATCCGTGACCAGTTACGAAGTGAACTTATTTAACTCAAGGCGAACGATTTAAACCTTATTTGGATTAATGAACATTAGAAAGTTAGAGATTGGGTTGCATTTTGAGAAATTCCCACTGTTATGCAAGAAAGAAGTCAATAGGATCGCACTCATTTTTGCGCTTATAAAGTTCTAGTCAAAATTGAAGTGTCTACTGGTTACCGGTCAACAGGCAGGATTCTGTCGTGTCAGTCTATCCTTTGCCTACAGTGTTCAGTTGGGGTGGTCTCTATTAAACCACTAAAACTAGCAGTTAATCTCGGGCCAGAATTATAAGATCATTCCTTATTTTAGTGATAATTTTGCTACCGTTTTTCACTCAATGTCTCTTTTGTGTTCATATCTGACTAAGATCAGAGTGAACAAAAGTTAGTTGACTCTCGTTCTCCTAAGAGACTTACTGAAAGAAGTCGCCAAGATGACTTTGAAAAGATTGTAAAACTGTTTCGGAATTGGAAAACATTGCCTGGACACAGTCTCCAAGGCTGAATCTGTACACCTTGCACAGAGATTACTTCACTTTTACCTTTTAACACCTCAACCTTGTCATGTAGCTGTATTCCTCATAATTAATTCACACTTGAGCACGGTGCTTGTCACTTATTCCTTCTGTCTGATCAGCAGCCGGCCGGTCTGTCTAACACACAAGTGCTCACCTAACAAGAATCCACGTTCTTATGACGTGAGATTTATGTGAGGAGATATTGTTCTGATGACAGACTATATGCTGCTGAGACAGTAGCGTATTAAATAGCAATATTAGTTTACCTGATGTGTTGGCATAGAAACTGGCAGTTAGATTTTTAGTTAGCATAAGTAATTTACTAAATCGTTGTTCGAAATCCACCTGATGGTGTAACCAACTGTCTTTCACTGCTTTTCCTCGGAAACCTGCTCCATACTTTTGTATCTGACATCGGCGCCTCCATCTGGCAGAAGCAATTTGATGCAATTTCTCCTCGTTACTAAAGAGCGCATTGTCGTTGTACTGTTTTTAGGACATTTCTGTGCTTGATTTTTGACACTGGACACGTTCATAGTCGATGGGGATTTAATTCTATCCAACTTTCGGTAAGAAATAGTCTTGTAGTGTTCTTCTTACGGTGTTTGTGCGAGCGATCTGTGAAAAATAGTGTGTTGACAGATCTTACGTCGGTTCTCCTCAATTAATCTAGTTCACTTGTGAGAACAAACTGCCCAGGACAAGTCTAACAATCGTCACTTGACGAAGCGCATTTAAACAAAAACAAAAAGAAGACTTTATCCAACAGCAATGAACATTGCATTTTGTCACTTGTCACAGTTCAATGATTATTTTCCTATCTTGTCACAGCCACGTTTCTCGCATGTTTTGTTAACTCATTAAGCGTAAACATATATCAGCTTTTATTATTGTATCAGTTAATCATAGTTATTTATATTTGAAGAGCAAGCACATAATGAGTTGCGACAGTAAAACTAGCTATTAAGTGTTACGTGTGTTTATAGATCACTCGCAAAGCATGTGTTTATAAACACTCAAGGGCTATCGAATACCTAATAACATCCCAACTTTGGCATCTTCTGTTCGATTAATTTTTCTCAACTCCCTCTTCCTCTATGTTTACACTTATTCCTGTTTAGGTTATTGATACGTAGGGGGAACTACGAAACTGCAGTCAAGTCAACGTGGTTTGGTTATCTTGAGAGATGAATATTCGACATTTTTACAACTAGGCATTCGATAGAAAAGATTTAAAAGGGTCTTTAGTTGAAAAAACGGCAGAATTATTGAGCAGTTATAACAAGCAAGAGGTAAGAACCGTATGCACGGGTTTGGAAGCACATGACTTGAAAACAGAATTTAGTTCAGTATTTGGGAGCACATTCATAAAGGTCAAAATGATCATTCTTATGGACCTTGAACAAAATGTTGGAGATAGGCAACCTGTTTTAACCTACCAGAATACGATTAATTCTAGCAGACAAATTCTGTCAGAAACAGTGCTACAATCTCCCACCTATGGTCACAAACGGTAGAAGAATTACCAAAAGACGAAGTAGGTTGCAGTCACAAAATCATGGGTAAGATCCTACGGGATTCCAAGCGTTACAAGCCGACAAGACCATCAACACCTTTCAGTTGTAACCAGTCACTGGGATTCGATACTGGGCTCATATGAAGAGAAGCAGGGAAGAAATATAACGTGGAGTGGTGGACATAGATTAGGAGCTTGACCATTTGGGCGTGTAAACTGGGAACGACTCGGGAAATATTTGTGGAAGGACGAGATGAAAGATGATTGAAAACCAGAGTCCTCGAACAGAAGGAACAGCGTCTCCCAAGAGCGCTCACCAGTTTATACCTTCTCAGCACACTATCCAAATTTATGTGGCAAACAACTGCGCTCGATACGCTTTTTGTGGTATGCTTGAAAAATCAGGTCTTTTTATGGTAGGCTCAAACGTTCAATCGAGTAAGGGAAGTATTTGAATTGAAATTTGACACACAGATCTCACCAGCACGAGTGTAGCTAAAGCTACTGTGTTAAAACGAAAGGATTTTCCCGAAAGGTGCTCCAGGAGCTCTAATGAATTTCACTGTTTTTATGTGCGAATTACTTTTTTCCTAAACAAGTAAAGTGGTAACGTGTAATAGTCTTATTTCGAGTCTCTGAAAACGGAGCGCCAGATTCCTCTTCGATCTTGGTTTTCAGGAAGTTGTTATGAAGTGACAGCGGTTGAAGCAATGAGTTGATTTTTGTTTGTCGCATTTCCTCATTTATCACATAATATTTACACTATCTGTCTCGCAAGATCCTTGGGACAATACATAACGTTTTACGTCAACAAATACCCAGAAAATGGTTGACTGGTTTGACATAGGGAAAGAACAATAACATTTGCAGAAGTTTTTTCCCCCAGATTTTTATGTCTGAAGAATATTTCGTGTTCGGCATTTAAAAATTTGACGGTTTTTGTCATGATCTTTGTTGTTTCACGTTGAAACCAACAGTTGGTTTGTTAGGTGTTCAAGTGAACAACCGTTTCTGTTGTCTCCCAGGAAAAAATGGCCCATTTATCCAGGGGGAGCGTGACATTCAGCCGCCTTGTGGGCAAATAGCGTAACAACACCACCAATTGTGACTTACTCAATTGAAAACCTTGTTTACCATCCAAATAAATAGTATAGGGCGACGTGACAACATTTTCTTGGTCCTACGTGATAACTTTGGCCATAGAATTTTCACCTGGTATTCACACCTATTTCATCGTCTCAATCTGTTTTTTCATTACGTCCCAACATAAATAGACAAATAACCTAAAGCACAACCTTTTATCGACTTATCAAAGCATTTTTAACAATAGAGGTGAAATTTATCCGTAAATTATCTTAGGGATATGGATATTAGTAACACTTTTTGACGTTAGGTGCTTTGCGTAACTGCCCAACTGTTAACCTTGTGTACTCGACTACTCTACTAGATGAAGTGGTATGAAAATTGTTCTCTGCCGTGCTCAATACTTTTTAGACCAACATCGTCAAGCAGGTGAGGTTGCTTTTTAACCTTGTGACCAAGGCAGTCATAGGAATTATTGATGAAGTGTAAGTGTGGTAAATTCTTTGGCTACTAAAGGGTTCAAATTTGGAAAATTACTCCAATCTTCCCAAACGGTTGGTCCCAGTGACCCTCAGCGAAGTAGTGGACAGCTGTTTCAACCTAGTTGGGTCTCATCAACACCACGCACGCCAGAGACTCGAACGCATAGGATGAGTGCCGCTTACCAACGGGTCGTGGGTTCGATTCTCCGGCGTGCGTGACGTTGACGGGACCCAACTAGGTCCAAACAGCTATTCACCACTTCGCTGGGGTTCACTTGGACCAACCGTCTGCAAAATCCTTTTATCAACCCATTCTGAAACTGTGTTGGATACTTGCTCGTTTGCAGGCCAACCATAAAACGGTTGACCGATTTCAGCTTATGAGCGAAAGGAAACGCAACAGCTAAAGAAACTCCGATCTTTTCAGTATGAGTAAGCCAACAGACCAAGAGGATGGATAAACTTGTAATACTCATCTTCGATAACGCTCCCTTCTAATATAGTGAAATAACTTCGTTTATGCATTTGTACACTTGTGATGCTTTCGTCGCTCTAATCGATGGCATATGTTAGTTAATTAGTGGATGACTTCCTTGCTACCTGGACTCTGAAGTCAGTAAGTAAAACTTGATTTACCAACAAAAAACCATCTTGACTTCACTCGATGCTGAGTCACATTACTTACTTTAAAATAATAGTCCTATTAATAGAAGTCGTCAATCAGGGGCTTCCTGAGCTCTTTTTTATTTGTCCCATTTTAAAACGTTATCCCAATTATACTTACGGAAGCTGAACAACAGCAAACCTTGTCTAGCTTCGGTAAAATTCAAACTACTTGACTGTCGTGGACATAAAGACCATTCGGTCTTCTCGAATAGTCGGTTTTCAGAATCTCACTTCCGAAAGTGGTGGCATTTAACCCCACACCGTTGGATGTGCGCTTGTACAGTTTTTTCCGTCTTACAATGGTATTTTTCAGCTATATCGTTCGACTGGCTTCGGTCTGCATATTCCAATAGTCCCCTTGAACCAACTCATTGTGGTTAAGACCAACAGTAAGTCGACAAAGCATTCACACTGGCAGTCAAGTCGCTCGTGTCGTTGGTTCAAACTTGTTCGTTTGGGTGATGCAAATGGTGGTTCATATTTTGAATCGCCCAAAAGTGTTGGCACTTTGTCAATTGATCAGTACATACTGGGGTATTGATTAGGTGATCCACTTGCCATTCACTTCCGTTCTTGGAATATTGGCCTTTGGTCAAAATCACTTTTGTCCTTGTATGTATGTTCTCACACTTTCAGTCTCCAGTGGCCCTAAGACCCAGTAGCAAAGCATTCACGAAGGCACATTAAACAAATAAGCTGGTGATGACAACAATTAACTTACACTGCTAAGAGACAGACTGAGGACTGTCGTACTTATTCTTATTGGACAGCGCTGACAACCAATGACTTAGATGATCATGAGTCTCACAGTGTGGATGGCTGCATCAAGCGATTTTACTTGTTGCACAACTCAACATCCGACTTTCTGGTAACAGTCTAGTCGTTCGTCTGCCTGGAGGTCATTTTCAAACCGTTACAAGTCTATATTCTAACAACCCTTAGTAGTTATTCTGAACACACTTGAAAAATATGAGATATGAACAACGGTGAAGCAGCCACGTTAAAGGAGTGCATGATATTTCAGTATGTAACTAGCTTCATTGCAGGTAATGATGTCGATTATTCAAGTAAAGAAGCTTCATGACATTACTGTTGGGAAATTCCCGGCGGATGACACAGATATTGTTGACGGTCATCACAAAACAACTGAAGCTTGACTAAATTTGTTTACTGGCTTGCTCCGATGGACCCTTCAGCAAGGTTGTATGGTGTTAAATATATATTGCAAAGGTCGCTAATGCTGAGACGAACAACTGATTGCCTCGGTTAGAATCGATGCAAAGTCCTCGCTCGTTTGTATCTGAACATCAGTACATTTTTAGCTTGCATATACCTATCTTAATTATAGCTGCATGCTCAACAGCATTGTTAACACGTGAAGTTTTGTCATCAACACTGCAGAAAGACGGATACTGCAAAGCGTTATCCTTTTGTTTATTCTCGCCGACCGCATACGTGGCAACCATGAGAAGGAACCAGTTCCGCTTGGAAATTTCATTGACAAAAATGACAAGACCCACTTTACAAGCTGGTAGTTGAGCTTGCTTCTTGCGATACATGAAACAAACTAAGCAGACATAAAACAAGGTTGTCCTGAAACTGGTATATATATATATATATATGTATATAAGTTCACGAATACTGGCGTCCTTCTTCAGTCGGAACCATGGCGGACAGAATGACTATACACAGACGGCAGAGTTTTGGCATATGGTCAACAAGGCATGGGGTGGCCTCAAGGTGGTAGGTCATTAACGATACAGGAATTTATGGAAATCACTTGTTAGGTGGGTCAGGTGACTGGTTTTCAGTAGGCGATTGGCGATCGATACAGTCTGCACTGTCTAGCATTTCAAGTGAGGGTCATAGTTCAGAGCCCTCGATGTACTCAGGACATGTTCCTTCATCCTTCGATGCAGTCATAAAGCACTCAAGACCTTTCCGAAATTTTGGTACCTGTTTGTGCCGTTCTAATTTTGCAATGAGACATGATGAATCTTGCTGAACGAATAGTAAAGATCAATGTACCGTGAGCAAACTTCAGCTTAGAACCCAATAAGTTAGGTGTGTACACTTTTGGCCACACAGTAAAACGCTAGATTCGTTATTCTCCTTATTAAGACTCACCATTAGTGTATATTCTCCTCTGGACAGAGATTTATACTCCAGTCATCATGTCTGCAAGACTAACGTGTTAACCACAACACCGACAATCCCACAGTAGTCGTTGTGACGTCGTTCTGAGTCCAATCAATGCTTACAGGTTATTAATTAGGCTAATTCTGGATTGTCAATCAAATTTAGCTGATTTATTAGTTGTTTAGAAAATGTCATTACATTTTCAACCGACCACCTATTTGAACATTTAAGTTCAGGGTCATTAACCGTCGTTTACCTACCCCAGTGGGTTTTTAGTTAACAGGCCATTTGCTCCTATAGCCTAGCATTTATGCTTCTTTTCTCAGTTTTGATTTGGGTATTACTTATCTTACGATTGTAAAATGACTACATCAAAGTGCTAAAGATAGATTTTTGTTAGATTTCCCAAAAGTACATTTGTGTTGATGGGACTCGTCATCTCAAATGAATCGGAAAACTTTTCCAACTACACACATTTTATAGTGTAAAAATAGCTTTATTAGGCGGAGTAAATTATGCCGGAACCCTGTGTTTCTATCTTACTAGTAGTGATATATTTACAACTCCTTGGTGTGTAATTTGTCAGTCTGATATAATAAGGAGTTAATTTGTCTGCACGACCTTGCGATTAGGAAAGCCAGAATTACTACCGATAACCATGTATGGTAGTGTGATCTTTGGCTACACACGTTTATATAAGGTTGGAGACAGTAAAAGTTCACAAGCAAAACAACCACTTCTAGCAAACTAGGTTGAACCAGTCTGGAGGACATTGTGTGATGATGTGTGTCCATCTGCCAAAAGTGATTTTCTATACTAAGAAGACAGGCATTGTGATAGTAACCGTAGTTGTTTGAACAGAATCACTTGTCACTACCATTGGTCGTAAAATGACGCAGAAGGTGAACATAAATCTGTGGAAATTAGTCCATCGACTGCTCAACTACCTACACTCTCACCGTAATTTGGTATTCTTCTGTTCACATGTTGTTCTTTGAACATCGTCGTTAAATTGTACTTTGTCAGTTAGCTGTGCCCTCTCCTGAAACAATACTGTGTAGCTGGATATCGACGCAGTTCAATTTGTCTGGTTGTATGTTTTTCAATGGAAGCTAGGTTTAAGATTGGTTATGTGACCGTTTGTTGGATAGCCATATGGATAACCATTAGCTAACGTTACTGAACTACCGACGGAACGCAGTGGTCGTAAAATAAACAGAACAATAGAACAAGGCTAGATTGCGACAACAAATCTTCCGTTTATTAAAGCTGGCTTTGTCGTGCACAAATATTCGGCAATCTTCTTAATGCCCCCTCTGTTTTTCACCAGTACATCAGTGAAAAAGTGTACTAGATATATGAGTGATTCAAAATGCGGATGAAATATCAAGCGTACGTTCTTAGGCCATTCATGTCTAGTCTATGTCTGTCCATAAATTATAGAGGCAATTAGTTATGTTGATTTTGTACGACTTCGAAATCGATCGGTAACGCCGAATGCGAGGGGTAGATCTATGTCCATCGGAAGAATAGTTGTCAACTGACAAACGGTACCAGTAAATAGACCCGTCCGGTTGTCAAAAGTTGAAGACAGCAATGGTGACAATTTTTAATGCGGTACTAACCAGAACAGTAGGCAAGTGTGATCCAACGATTAAACCGAAAACAAGGTCAGTGTATCAGAAATAAAGACTGGATGTGTTTAAGAAAAGCGAACTGTTTGCTAAACAACAGAGCGGTTTAATGGACCAATAGGAAACAGAAGATAATTCCAGAGGCTACTAAAACTCATTGAACATCCCATACCAAAGTCTTCCTACTGCCAATGAAAAAATGCTATTGACATGCCTGTGCAAAATAATGAACGAACAGTAGTAATTCATAGGGAAGCCGATGACCACGATGAATGCCATCGAAAAAGAGATGAGTTATCAAAAGCTGCACAGCTCACGGTAGAGTGATAACTGATAAAGAGACTAGCGTTTCGGTTGGCCGGATATGGCATCTTGATAATATTTGTTTGGATGTAAAATTGAAGGAAAAGAGAACAGATGAAATTGTAAAGTATGACGAACAATGAGGCACCGGGTGCAACTTGAACCCAAACAGTAAGAGTTCAGCAAGTCAATCATGTGTCATCGGACAAGTAGAACACATCAGCAGAGCAACATCATTTCAACGAGCAGTCATGGTAGGTTGCTACAAATCAAAACTGGCCCCAAAAAGCCAGCAGTGCCCTCCAAACTCACTTGCCTGCGTGGGTCGTGTGATGCTTGTTTCACTCTCTTGCTTTTACTTTTATTCTAGGAGATAAACATTTTATAGATCTTTAGCAAGATTTCCATTTTGCGCTCCCACTGTGACCTTTTGAACATGGCTATCGGCTCGCCAGACTGCTTGAACGATTATTTCTTTGTGTCGACTAGAATGAACTAAATCCCTAACCACAAAATCGCTGTGAAGTTTACTTCACTTGTGACACAACTACAAAATGAAACCATATTTATGCCATCATCTTTCCGAGGAGAAATCTACTAGATGATATGACAGACGCCAACCTCATGTCAGTTGCTGCAACAGTGCGGGGTGGGATGGACATAATGCTTTCGAATTCGTCAGCTTGTCATAGGTCGATATCAGTGGACGGTTATTATGAATTCTGTTTACATCAATTAAATGCGTCAATAAGGTCTCACCGACCACTGACTGCTCTCCAGCTACCACGCACAGTATCCGTCTCAGAAAATGAAACATGGTTTCCAAATAACATTCATGTGGCTGTTTGCAGGAGGGTTGAAATAACAAGTTCAACAAGGTGTCAACGATTTATCCCTTTCCAATAACTTGCAGCTGCTACTCGTATATCGAATGCAGCACACCAAATTCGTGTTGTCATCACAATACGCCTCTGTAGTTGGCACGAGTCACCCAAGAAGTTAACCAAGCGTCACACTGGAAAAACAGACGTCAGGAAATAGACCGCCTCAACGTGAGATGTGCTTGCTTTCGCACAGGCAAATAGACATTCAAAGCACTTTCGAAAACGTCATTTTACTGCACAACTATGGAACAAGAATATTCCACTTCTACAGATCTCATAAAATGAAGGACCACACTTGCTTCTCTCTCGCGCGATGGAACCACTAGATATAAGACAGGTTAGGCCAATTGCTTGCGATAACACAAGCTCATTAGGCAGGTTTACAGAAACATAACACATTGTACGTCATTCCAAATTAAGATGACCCATATAGCAGTGCGTACAACAGTGCGTTCAGCACAGGTAACCAAACATATTTTACACAAT
>LUCH01001430.1:94200-122925 GCA_013368495.1 Paragonimus heterotremus
ATTATGTATCACGTGTGACTGACTCAGTTTCCAGCGGTCTTGTAAATTACACTTTGGAAGCTGCGGGCTGCAGTGTCAAGACATCCACTGCTTTCAGCTGTTGAACCCAGCGGCTTATTATAACTGGCGGGTAAGCATCCGGTAAAGATGATCGATTGGGTTCAAACCAGAAAATAACAGCTGAAAATACAATACACGTTTTCTAAGACCGTGTGACATCACAGGATGCTAGTCATCCCTACCGTTCTTTCATTGTGTCCTGAACATTTTGTCTGAAAAGTGATGACGAGGGTTGTCCGTCATCTTGATAAAATATTGGGTTCTGTAATCAACTTTCAGAATGATCAGTCAACCCTTATCGTCATTTCGAATCATCACAGATCGTCTCTTACTAGACTGTTTGCCAAAGATCCCAACATACCAGTTTCACGCATCACAACCATCCGAATTAAACATCCCAATTTGTTTTAAGCGCTTTCGGGCGCACTACTGACCTAAGAAAATTGACTTCCTCAACTTTTTAATAATTTAGCCACGGTTACTTTATAAATCTCCTAGGTGGTCTTTAAGTTTAACTATGGAAGACGTTATCTTGCATGATGAAGAAAGACGTCTGCGTTCGTATTGTGCAAAACAAACGTTTATCCTGCTTGGTTTCCACTACATGTGAGGGCGGACTCCTTTGAAAACGACCGAAAACAGACCTGGAACTCCGATGTTCTCTGTTGTCTTCTGTGTGCTCTGATGCATTTGATAAAATGCAAAATCTTGCTTTCTTCGACCCTGCTAACTAATATATTTGGCAGCGAGGTGGCATAAACACACACTACACATTCACTGACTGCTTCCATTTTTTTTTATCAAGTTTTCAACTTCTCTGCCCCGGCCGTACTGAATCATCAACACAGTGTTCACGTCTTGGTTTGTGTTGGCTCTTTACCTGACTTGTGTTCATTTTGTGTGATGGCCTTCTCAACACGTATTTGACGGATAGGTCGTGTGCGTGTGAGTTCGGAAGACCGCAATTATGCCTACCCATGTAGTTTTGTCATGGCCGTTTTTGTGAATTCCTGTACAAACGCATTAAAATGTACGACATATCAACCCGAGTTCAATTATTTTGTCCTGCAACGCTGTTAGTTGATCAGACACAATAAAACAAAACCGCAACATATCACATTCAAACCATTTGTAAAATATAAGGTGATCGCACGTTTTGTTTTTGAGTGTGTAATTACAAACTGACGTATGCACAACTTAACGTTGGTAACCGCATTCTCCTCTCCAGAGCTGGCTTTGTTCTAATCACACCTTTATAATGGGTTTAAATCTCACGTAAGTGTTGCTCCCAAGTTTATTGATTATTTCCAGTCTACGCACGTAGCCGGTGACAGTCCATCGATAAGTATTTATGTGTATATGCCTGAAGTTAAATGACTCCATTTCGGTTGATCGATACAGTTACCCATTGAAGCGAATACAAAATACACTTCCGGTCTGCACGCTCAATTCGATTTGATTTCATTGATTTCAACGGAGATCACGCGTGATATATATCCGACTGTCTGTCCGAAACTAGCTGAACAGTCACAGATCATTTTGCTGCCTTCCAATCTTTGGACATACGGGAAAAATATTTGGCAAAAAGGTACAGATCTCGTTAACAGAAGCGAATACCCATGTGAGCAAAAACTGAATTGTTAGCCTGCCACAATATTTAGAATAAATTATGCTAACCTGGAAGGTCACCTGATGTAATCATACCATACAATTTTTGTAACAATAGTTAGTCCACTTGTAAAAGTAAAGACTAGCCCGGGTTTTTAAAACGAAGTTGATCTTGCTTAAAAGGCAAAAGTAGACCTAATGGAAATTTTGATTAAAGTTTTTAGGTTCCAAAGTGTAATTTACAAGACCGCTGGAAACTGAGTCAGTCACACGTGATACATAATCGAAGTTCGCAAATACGTTAAGATGGACCATAACATTTTCACAATGGCTCCCGCACGAACTGTGAACGAGATTTCAGTGATACTGGTTCCTGTACGAGTAACAGTGATCAACGTGATCATGTTCACCAGAAATTTCGTCGACTCGATTGTGCTGCGAAAAATGAGTTTTTGAAGATCATTCATCAGTGGGTTTGTTGATCGACCGGGAAAACACATTTCCTCTGGAATAATATGGTCCCCTCATTTTGTCACCTGGTTAAATGATGGTCGACTGGTCGCCAACGAGATTCCACTAGCGTACTGGTCGATGTTGTGAGTAAAGATTGTTCATACTGAAGTACACAAATGCATTGAGTAAAATATGTTTGGTTACCTGTGCTGAACGCACTGTTGTACGCACTGCTATATGGGTCATCTTAATTTGGAATGACGTACAATGGATTATGTTCCTGTGAATCTGCCTATTGGGTCTCATTTGCTGAAACAAACAATCACGTAGCCGTTGTTCATTACAATACAGACTCACGTATTTTTATGCGTCCAATTATTCTGACTCAATTGTCCACTAACTTCCAGAAACGTTAGAGATCGTTTTGTTATGAAGAATGTAATTTATTCTGCTCACCTAAGTTTCATCGTAACTGGAACTTTTGTCAAAGCATTTTCCCTCGGAAATCATCAGAGTCGAGTGTTTTTCATCTATAGATTTCATTGGTGAGGCGTACTCTTGTAACCACCAAGCTTTGGTTTTTAGTACTCCACCTCACTAACCAACTACGTTGAACGCTGAGTTATATATATCACCCTAAATATGACCGATCAACGACTTGAAAATGTTCCGACGGAGTCCCTCATAAGCATGTGTTTGTTTATTCGGACGGGGATGAAACACGATAGTTGTCTTGTTTACTTTCGATCGAAGGCCATATGATCAGCACTTCACAAGCAAGCTGAAATCGACTTCACTTAATCTGGTGTGTAGCAGCTTGGAGCAATGTTTTTGTAAAAGGGTCCTAAGAAGAAGTGTGATCCAATGTTGAGGCTCAGATCAAACGTTAATAATCCTCCACTATACATTAATGACAAGAACCTTCTGCCCATAACGATCAGCGTTTGAGAAAGAAAGTATGTGGTTTTTCTCGAAAGTAGTTTTTAGTCTGGGAAGCCCATATTTTTTTCATGATATTTTGTCACAAATTATAGCAGCTAGGACTTGTCGGTGGTATGCCTCCTTGATATGGTCGGAACTTGAACTTCGGACACGTTTCGTGAAGGAATTGTGTTGACTACTACAGCAGTGACTTCATATTGAACACGACTGAATTATCATACACAACATCTTAGCCGCATTCGCTTGTGATTAGTAAGCTGGCGTCTGTAACATCGAGTAACCTCCCAAACAGCTACTGTCATCCACTTTCGTCAATCAATCTACTTTAGGTGGTTGTAAATGGGCATAAAATATAGTTTAAAGAATGAAGCGAATTACCTGTCAGAATGTACTATTCGCAGCTCCCACTTTAATTTAGTTCTTCAGTTTATTAATCAAGCCATTCAGCCATTCGCAACTGTTGCTAGAGAGTTTGTTATGCACTAGGTGGAAATGTTTTCCCTTAAGTAGTTCGTAGTCAAGTTTTGCAACCTAACCGCCCGTGCATTGAAAGCTGCATACGAAATATGGAGGGCCTCACAAGAAAGCAAACGCGAAATGATAACTTATCACTCTTTCAATCTGAATAATCAGTAGTTACGGATAACGAATTTTCCAACGCTTGTTTTCAGTTCAGTTCCAATTGTAACTTCATTGGTAGATTTTCCGTCACAGTTAGATTCTTTTATCTGACTGTTGAAAACCCGTTAGTTATATCTTCCTCAGCTGTGACCTGTTGCCTTCGACAGCCGAAAATCTCACGTTTGTTTTTAACGGTAATGTTCCAATGAATCCATGGTATGCTTCTTGTGTCGTTAACAGTTTATTTTAGCCTGGTCGAATCACCCTTTCCATCTGCCTCAGTAGTCTTTGTTTTATCAAGTAGGACAAAAGGTTTCTTTTTCGTGTAAATTTCGATGGAAAGTGATTGTCCAGATAATACTGGCGATGTTGTTGAGGTTTTGTCATAAAAGTCTCTACTCTATCTGACAGTGACCAAAGCTGAACCGATAAACTAACCGGGTTATTCTTGATCTACCAGACGATTGTTAGGAAGCTGCATACAGCGTCATTGTCGGATTTGCATGCCAATGCAGATTCCGACCTAATTTGTTCGTAAAAATGTTTGCGGAACAGATAGTTAGGATCGAATGCAGTCCACTACCTCTTTTGTTAATATCAGATAGCGAGGGGAGATCGGTTCAGAGACAGGATTAATTCGACGGTCAGTGAACTACCTCAATGCGTTTGTGGAATGCAGTCAAGATGTGAGACTGGTTGATCACGGACAACATGAGAAATTGAACAAGTTATCACCGGTATAACGGGCGAGAAATTAGGGACGAAAATTCACGATAAATGGATGGGACAGGGCAGAAGTGCACAAAAGGTTTACTCGAAAACCTCTTTGTGTTGTGGACTGGAATTCCGGTTTATGAACACAAGCGTACAAGCTGTGCGAGGTCACACGAACTGAACCGTAAAGTTCTTGCTATAATTAGTAGTTTTTGTTACAACGCAATATGTGTTTGTCCTATCTGCTGGTGTAGTTGTGACAGTCGCGTAACAGAGGCGACCCATATAAAAAGGCGCTTCCAGCAAATTCAGCGGTAGACAGTTTTTAATAAAACAAAGGAACATTTATAAGAATGCGCTTTTCCTGGTGCACTTCATATGAGCAGATATTGTATATCATTTGTACACGAAGTAATAGAGGATTTGGTGTTGAATGCCTTGGCGAACATGAATAATGATAATCAAAAGACATCTAATTTACAAATAGCTCCCCTCAAATCAGTATTACTACCAATGAGCATTTTGGCAACGTTGTTGATTCACATGTAATCCACTTGTGGAAATCCTGGACTTCGGCAGGACTCGAGCTAGCGACAATGACGAACGGTCTGCCGACTGAACTATGAAGTCATGGCGAGTGTTCAGGACTTTCTTATTTGGAGTCAGCTAAGTGTATGTGGCATCCCATCTGTCCGATACATAATTCATGTCTCCTGAAGCTCAAAAAACTTCAACTTTCAGGTTATTTTGTCTGAATGGGTTGAAATAGATTCCTCAAATGTGACTCACCTCGATCAGTTCAGCAACCTAACGATAGTATTGCAGCCTATTCCACTTAATTGGTCATATTACACAAACTTGGTCAGTACCTCTTAAACATGGTCCGTGAACACATAACTATATATATAGGAGGGTCATGTTATACTGTGCTTTAGATGAACCATTATTATCTGAACAGTGTACTTGATTATCATATATGCTACCTATTCCTGGATAGCCAGAGTGTTCATGATCGTCTGCTCACTGTAGATTGTCCACTAAGCTGAACGCGACAGGAGTGTTATAAGTTTGTAAAGCTAGCAAAGAAAGATCGACGAGCAAGCATACGACTACAATTCACATGTCTTTGTAAGCCATGCTCACTTTGGGCTGTCAGAGTAGTCAAGTACTGATAAAGACAGTGTTGGACTGCATTTTTGTGAAACACCCCGGGAACAGATGATATAATTTTACACTGTAATTTTGGTTTTTCTTACGCTTTCCACGTTTGGAGACAGTCTCTTTAAACATTAAAAACGACTAGAGATTTTAAGAGTTTTGTGCAACCCTTGCAAAAAATACCTTTTCTATTTGAATGTTTCAAGAGGATCAGGATCACTGCGCACACCTGTTTGTCGATACGGTGCATCCCGAACAATCCATGCCACTTACCAGCAAAAAAATATTAAGAACCCAACTTGGTTGTCAGGCGACCATTAAAGACCAGCATTTCGTTCTTGTTGTTTCGAGTAGAACAGGTTATTTTGGTGCCGTTCAGTTTACTGCTATAGCGTCGTCTAATTGTCTATTCACTGTCACCATGACCAAGACTGTCGCACGAAAAATCTTTGAAATGTGGAATGGTGGAAACTTGGGACAGCGGCTAACAAATCCTGTCTGTATAGAAACTCGTTCAAAAGAGTACTTTTCAGCTGTATAAGCCGTGACTCGGAAATTTTATTATGCCTGCTGATAACATTTATCACTTGAGAAAAGTTAAGCAGTACTCTGTCAAGAACCCAGTTTGTTGGCTATTTTTCAGTAGAAGATGACCCTGTGAAAAGTCCCGTCATATGCACTTACGTTTGCCGTAAGTACTACAGGATTTGGCTGACAAACTGCACAACATCTAAAGTTGATTTCGGCTGTCTCATGAGCCTTTCTGTCATACTCGTTAGAAAGGAGCACTATGTGCAGGCTTTACTCACGTTTAAGCTAGCTTTGTACTGTTCACAGAACAGTAATGTTCGACGCGGTTGTCTCTTGCGTACGTGAACCAGAAATTAAATCCCGATCCAGATGATAAGTAGCGCGAGTGAAACGTTACTGTGGTAGTTAATTTTAAAAGCGGATAGCTGAAAAGTCCATTCTAATCCGAAAGGTGATAGCTTGGCATTCCAAAGCTTTCTAAACGGAACTACTTGCGACTAGCTTCAAGTATTTTTTTGGTGAGATTCAACAAACTTTCATATATATCGAAGACCCTCCACAACTGATCGCAGTCGTCGTATTCCCCTAGACATTACAGTCTGCTTCTTTGGAAAACAAGCAGTAGACTCGAGTTTTGCCCTCATTAAAGCTCGTCAGTAGTGCATATCCTTGAGGAAGGGGCCGACTGCAAAGTCAATGGATGTGCAACAGTCGTGATCAATTGTGCGTGATGTACAATTTATATGAAAGCCCAAAATCCTTTACTACTTATCAGTAATCAATAGATTCTACTAACTTATAGTTACAAGTTTGCCAGTGAACTTCTTAATTCTACAGATTAACCATCTACTCTCCACAGCATTCCTTATGGATATATAATAATATTGTATCTTGTTAGGGAAATATGTAAATTGCGAATTGAATTTTACATAGTAACATACTTTCCTGGACATTAGACCAGCATCGTTTGTGTTGCTCTCATTATGTGTATTTTGATCGACTTTGCTTGATATATTTTTCACACTTCCTTAAAGAGTGAATACCACGAAAACAAAATGGCTGTACTTAACTAAACACCATACTAAAACTTTTTTATTTTATTGTGTGATTTTGAGTAAATCACCTTTCGTTCGTAATTTACCGCCACTATTTTTATTAGTTAAGTTATTCGCAAAAAATGTGTAAGAACACCTCGTAAATATTGAGAAGAGAGATATACGAGCAAGTGTATGTTTTGTAATTCACTTTCACACGGGTGTAGTAAAGTTTCTTCATTGGTTTTTGACGTGTATAAGGCTGTTTCACGAGGGATTTTTATATTTTAGAGCTTTATCCAGTCAGTTTATTGGTTTTCTGATCTTAAGTCATGATCACTGAAGGTTGTTCTGTAGTCATTTGTTCTTTTTAGTGTCTCCCTATACAGCCCCGGTTTGATTTCGTGAATTTATTATGGTCTTTCTAGATTCTACATTTTATGATTAACTCACGAAATAAAAATAATGAATGAAGGTGCTTATATTCCGTGATTCCCGTGGCCAAACACTCAGTATTCGGAATCATCTTAATGTCACTGAATACAAGTTTGTGCTCGAAACGGTTCAAGTACCCGGTAAAAATTTTGGTTACCGACGGTAGTTTAGTGAAAAGTGAACGGAAACTGTGAGTACACAACTTTTAATGTTCTTCTGTCAGCCGGTCATTTGGGACTAGAACAAGCAGTAATGTACTTGACCTGTTTATTGACACAAAAAATTGAAGTCTAACTCCAACTTCTGGAAATGATCATCGAGTTTTAATAGGTGAGCAAAAAATGTTTGATAATTTTGTTGGCTACGAGTTAGTGCTTAGTCAATGACCGCGGTGCAAATTCAATACTGTTCATCATACTCGGGGGAACAGTATATATGAAGTTTTAATCAGTTTTCTCAAAAACAAACAACCAGATTCACACGTTGTCAAAGCCTTCATTTTGGCTTCTGTTGTCTACTTACTAGATTTTACGTTTACCCATATGTGAAGAAATGACAGTAGTATCCCAAAGATGTTTATTTGCCAAACTAGCTTTTTGCTGATGAATTAATCGGGGTAATGTTAATCGGTATCATTCTCCTGTCTACTTTACATTCAAAGACAAGAAAGTGTTTAAAAATTGTCCTAAAAAACTACATGACACTTGGTAATTTGGCTTTTATCAATTAGTGATTTACAAAAGTAACCGCAACTATGTAGAAACGTCCACAGTTTCGTAGGGGCTTGGGTATAGAATATAAGCATGTAGCTAATCATGAAATGATTCGAAATATGTTTGTGTGTAGTGTAACTGTTAGTCACTCACATAGTGCTTTGAGATCGTGTGAACTCAGGAAAAGGCTAGTGCGGTCAACGAAGTCATTAGCGAAACAGTCGCAGACTTATTCAGCAAGCTATAATCTCGTGCTGTTCAGTGTCTACTTGCCACTATAATACACTTTGTGGATGTGGAGTGATTCAGAGCTTGTGTGCTTGAGTTTTGTAAACAGAGCATTTCGAAGCGAACTGCGATAAACCCAGTAATGCACTATTGTCAAGGCTGGCTGGTAACAGATCAAGCAATGATTGTTGGCGGTACATTTAAGAACCGGTCAACATGAAAATGTGACTGCTTGGCAGTCGATCTCATAGGAAGGATCTAGTCAAGATATGTCCAGTTAGAATAAACTAGTCACTCAAGCTCCACAAAGACCAAAAACGGATAACTGGACACTTCTCAGGAATCCCGAGACCTAAACTACTTGCTAATTCCGTACTGGATAAACATTGAAGGTAAAAGTGTTTCTTTACCGTCACGAATGTTAGTAACTCTCAAAGTGACAGGAAGAAACAACTGCATCGTCCTGTTACACTTAGGAACACAAAAGTTTCAGTCTATTATATTCCTCAGATTTATAACTACCCAAAACTGTGACACACACCAAAATGCCACTACTACTAATGCAAAATTCAGGTGATTTAGTATAAAATAAACAAAAGGATGAAGCCTTGAAAAATTGTCTAATCACACATTTCAGCACAATACTTTACACCCTGAAACATAAAAATCCACCGTTGTTGGTTGAACTGTAGATAAATATGATTGTTTATATTTTCCACATGCAAGCAATCATCAAAGCGCATTACTGCCTTCTATTATAATTCAGCACTTTCCAACTGATATGCTTGACGTCTAGATATTGAAGCAATCGCAAATGTGTTCAATAGAGAACATGTAGGAGCGTCCGTTAACATTTGAAACGAATCTGAAAACAGGTTTAAGTGACGTAGTAAAACACATGGACAAGACTACAGGCTGGATCAGAACAAGTGGAACATTGTACTAAGCTTTTCACTAGTACATCTGGTCAACTTGTGACTGAAGGTTAGAAACGAACTGATCAATTTGTTTAAAACTGAAATTCCTAATTACTGATAAGCAGTACGGCAAATGTGTTGGTTAGACGAGACTGAACTGTCAAAAATCGAAACTTCAACCGAATTCTTCTCTGTAACAGCTTGATTGAATATAAATCGCAAAGATAATTTTCCCACAAGCGTTTCTACTGCTGGAGTGCTTTAGCTAATAAAATTTGGAGTTATGCTGTTTATACACGACAGGATTTTGATAAGACTTGGATAGATTTCCAGAAATGAACTCAAAATAATTATATAAACTTGCGTGAATTACAATTCAATACACAATTACTTATGTCTTACGACCGAACAAAATGAATATTTCAGAAATACTTGTTTGTTTGACTAGACGAAAGTTTACCGAACAAAAAACGTTTGGGGAAAAACTATTTATTCATATATAGGTTCGACTGAATCAGACCTGTACCGTCAAAGACTAAGCAAGACCGACAAGTCGAGAATTACGGCTGTCCACTTTTAAGACCAATAAAATCGGTTTTCATTCCTAATCACTGGCTGATATCGTAGAACAGTCATTTTTCACCTAAACAGACAGTTTGCTACGGGCTGTCCAGAAAAAGTACGGCCCCTTTTTGCGCGAACTAAGCAGAGGAACGTCATCAAATGAATATAGATGTAGACTGCGAAAAAAAATCGGATTTTTGATTGACACAGCTGCTAGTGAAAACCATGCCACACTTCAGGAACTACACACAGGATGACGTGAAAATTCACAAAATGTAATTTCATCTCCATACAACCCAGCAGAAATATTTTTCATGACAATAGTTGAGTCTTTATTGGTGTCATTACACTTCTGATGAAACTGTGTTCATGATAGAGATTTCGATCAAATTTACACACAGTAATCATACTGTACACTCAGCGTACAGCTTCTCAGACCGGAAATTAAACTACGCAGTTAAACTAACGTACTGTGCTGCCTCCCTGCGATTACTAGCCACCACGCAATCGATGTCTATGTCACCTGGGAAGCTGATCAGATCAATAATCTCTAGGTCTCTTTGTTTCAAATCAAACATCACCCATAGTTGATATCAGCCTTCGTATTCAGATAGAATTCCCAATCAGCCTGTTTTAAAAAGAAACGCTAGATTCGAGGTTCGCTTTTACCAGGACACTTTAGTAATGCATGTGAAGCGGTTGCACCATGAATTCGTGGTCAAAGTTCTAATCCTGGCAGTAGAGAGCATATGCGCTACTAACGGGCTGTAACAAGAGCGGAACTTGTGTCTGGTGCTTCTTTTCGAAATAGACCGACTGAAAAGTCTATCTGAATGCGAACGATGCGGAGTGATGTTCAACCTGAAATTAACCGAATTCCCGACTATCCGTCAATTCTTACTACACTTTTCAGTTCAAGTGTACCTACAATGTCTGCTGCCTAGGAAGGACTGGAAGGAACTTGACCATCCGAAGGGCTCAGAACATTCCTAAATGACTACTTGAACCAATGCCCCGGTAGCGAATGAAAACTTTGACCTGTCACCGATTGCTTACATCATCGATCGCTCGTCGTGTAGTCGAAATCGAGTGTACCATATATCTATATAGTTGCGTCATAGTTCTGTTACACAATCATAGGGAACGTTTGTTGAAGCTGGTCGGAGTTCGGCTAACCACGTATCTAAAACCAGGTCTATGCATTCAAAAGTAACTCAATGCGATTTTACAGTTGCCCCGGTTTTGACCGATTTTGATCATGTGATTTATGTTCTGTTGGGTTTCCTGACTCAGTATAATTCGTTTGGTCTGTTATGCATTACAGAATATTTGTCTTTGTTTGCTAAGAGTGTAGCAAAAGACAACACCGCAGAGCTTTTGTTTCGATTTGTGTTTCTGAAAGTTTTATATTATCCACTGATCTGAATGCTCGCGTGGCATTTGTCTTAATGTACCTGCATTAAATCTGGATCATTACCACGCCTCATTAAGCAGTTGACGCTGAAACTTCTGTCGGTCTATCATAATTGTCGTGGAATAGGTTCATACTACTTGTAGGGTCCAAAAATCGCCTACGGATTCATATGTAGTCAAAAATAACCCCGTGGACCCCCTGAAGTAAACAGAAGCGTTCATCTTCGTACTTATCCGGAACGTTTGTAACATCCGATATCTTATTATGACAGTACATAAATGCGATGTTAAAAATTAGCGCTTGTTCATTTAATTCAGTTTAATCTAGGTCTACAGAGACCAATGCCAAAAGACAATAGAGAATTTCTGTTCTGTTCGTACTCAAGGAATCATCATGGCAGAATACTTCTCGTGTGGTTATACATCACGCCGTCTGCTGATCAGTTAATTTTAGACTCACGTAACGTTTTTTTAATAGCCGTAAATCTCCAAAGGAAATTAGATCGTTGTGTGCTATTTTTCTTTTCATTGATGTTGAACTGCTGTGTTTTAGTTTGAAAAATTCTTTCAGGTACTATTCACATCAATGAAAACTATCCCCATGTTTCTTTTTCGTTTGGCAGACCGATTCAGAAAATATCACTTGACTCAACAACAACAACATTTAGTGGTTACTGTGTGGACAGCACACCGAAGTTGAGCATTACGCAAGCTCCTTCTTTCATTGATCACTCAACTCAAGTGGAAATAGACGAACTTCTATTTGCACCTAGGTCTCAGTGGAACACTGATTCCGAACCTGACCTATTCACACAACTAAAGACAGAAACAGAGTTGTACAATAATTTGAGCATATTTCACTCTGTTGATTTCGGACGACATCCATCATCTGTGACCGAAGATAATAGTACCAACAGTCTATACAGCACGGCCAGTTCCTCGTTATCATCAAACAATTCAGCAGCAGCAGCATCAGTTGCATCGTCAAACGATTCACCGACATCACTGATAGAAGACGACAACCAACCGATGGATCAAACTAAAACCCAAGAAGCCACATGGACACAAAGAGTGGAAACAGTGCAAAGTCAAAGTGATGCTTGTAGAAATTTGTGCACAGTATCTCATTTTGAGGCTATTGTAAAACGCGATGCGACTGGCTATGGTCTTCGGGTGTGTGGAAATAAACCAGTCTCTGTGCATAGCGTTAGACAAGGTAAGTTTGTCAGTATTCGTTTCATTTATTTGCACTAACGTCATCTGTGTTCTTGAAAACTACACATTTTACTTAATTCAGATAACCATATTTAAACCACAAAAGCAATCAGCTCACACATACTTTAAGTGTCTGTCAAAAGTTCAACTGTAGCTAAAATAAAATTTCCTTACGAGACCATCCAATATTTTACTGGTCTAACATTACTGCAAAATCTCTACGTTTATAATCTAACCAGTTGTTACCCTTAACTTTTATCCTACATGCGGGTTACTTACCTGCTAAAACTAATCAAAATAGCTGTAAAATCGGTTGTGGAAAGATCATAAAAACTGTCCACGGGTCATTTCACGTTTCCTGTAGACGGGACAAATTGGTAGTCTGAGTCACTTCAGCATCCGATAAAAAACAATCACATGCTACAAACAGACGCCGAACGAACAAGGAACGACAGGCTGGGTTTGTTCTAGAGCGGTGACAGCTCATTCTGGTTTGAAGTAGATCGTCAACCAAACAAGACTGCTTTTGCTATTTTGTTGATGAAGATTACCGTGCAACATGAACGTTGAAGAGTCCAGATGTTACCTTTCAAGGGAATCAGTCACAACTTACTTAGATCGCTGAACAAATTCGTAGCTAAAACTGTGTCTATCTTGACTGGATCAACATTTCTGTGTCGCGGTCATTGTGTGCAGAGGAGTAAAGCAATTCCCTATATATATATATATATATATATATTTCTTTGCTAGAGATGTGTGCTTTTGTAAAGCAAGTAACTGAAGAGAAAGGTTTATTCCTTTTGAGATTGTCATAAGTGACCTTGACTCTTAGTCTATGATACTCTTTAATTCTACTTCGAACACTCTAACTACAGTTTGAGGGAGTCTAATTCATCAATAAGTAACGTATTAAAAATGCAGCTCGTAAAATTTTTTTCAAAAATGCCTCACTACACCAATACACTGCGTTAAACGAAGTGTGAAATCAGTCAGTCTCCGCCGGATTACGAGAAAGCTGTCAGGTTGAGTCCTTACACCAATAAGATAGTTGTGACAATCTTCTAGTGATAGCTCATTGTGAATGGTACTAGTGTTGTAGTTCAAGAAATGGAACGTAGTCCTGTTGACAACGCGGCGCAGGATAATGTATCGCTTCACCTCTCGTGAGGTTTAGTCGTTGCATCGGTCTTGACAACTTTGTATGTTTATTATAGACCACCCGAACTGACTGGTCGGAGTCTATCCAGTATGGCCTGTCAGCAAATGATTCAAAGTGACCCTTGTTACTGACTTTGCGATGAGTCTTGTCCGCTTCTCGATTCACTAAGTTATTTCACTGTGCGTCCAACGAGAAAAATAAACCATATTTTGAGCGCATACAAGCAGCTCTATTTACGTTAAGCAATTTCATACGCGTATTTATGAACCGGAATCTTGGTGATGTTGATGGAAACATTTTACTCAGTGCTTATAAAACTTGTTACTGAGAATGTCTCCTGCCAAATCGTTTTCAAGGGAGCTTGGCGAATATTCAGCTGTTCATGCCACCAGGAGAAATAATGATTGTTTGATTTCTTCTTGCCTAACGACAAATCTTTTCGGATAGCCACATCGATTCAGCGCGTTGGCGATGCACCAAAATTCTTATCCATGTCAACCTTTATTAAAGTTTTATCCGTTCCACTCACCACATAATGAATAAGATTTCTTTATCGTAATAATTCTTGGTGAATTCCGCTAAACCTGCAGTCCACAACTGGTTTCTTTCATATTTGCACTCATCAAGTAAAGGTGGTCTGAATGCGGATCGAACCAGCAACCTTTCGCGTCACGAGCCAAACATTATATGTCGGTTCACCAGATTCCCTAGTATTTAACTAACAAATCTCTTGAAGTCGGCAAATTGTTCTATCCATGTGGACATTCTGTAAATAGACTGCTCCAAAAAAACCGTACGGTCATTTGATCAATTCAACATCCAGGGAGTGGAAAAAGTTATTTCCTCATTTTAATATAAATTTTATGAAAAAATGAGCTCCGTTGAACTTGCGTTAAACAATACCTACGTCATGCAGTCTAATCGTTATTGTGAATACTGATTGTTCGGTTTGTATTGGTAGAAACATTGACATTCAAATCTGGTCGTGTTCAGTTTTGTTCCTTTTTACGTCACCTAACAAGAGAAGGATCGGGAAAACCGCATGGCCACTCAACAAATTCACCAATGCAATGTGTTGGAACAATCGAAATCAGTGACAAAATTTCGGACTTATTTATACACCCTTATAGGTGGTTGATGGTTCCCATCAGCTACATGGTTGTGAGGTGACACTGCTGTAGATTTGGTGTTCAGTTTTAGACTTTTGAGACCATCGCAAGTTCGATAGTCTACTGTGACACGGATGTCTATGAAGAGATTTCGGAGTGAAGTAAGCCACTATGCGATGTTGTGTAGGGGAATGTTACAAATGTTCAATATCCTACCAAGCAGTTTCTTGGGTTTGCGGATCTTCCGAAGCCCGCATAGTCAATTTATAGCGGAATCTGTTAGTTTAGTTCGTTAGGAAGTGAATCGAAAACATTCTTCTTACAGAGCATCTAGTTTTTTCAATACTTCTTTCTTAACCGTGTGTACATTTAATCGGTTGGCTAACTTTTCACCCGTCGAACAGAATAAAGGCAACTTCATAAGATGATCGTTTTTATTCGGAAGCACCAATCTTGGTCGTTTTCCTGGTCCACAATGCACACAATGGCTTTGGAGCCTCTGGATATTTTTCCAGGTAGGGGACTTTTATGTCGTGTGCAAATGATTATACTGATAACTACTGGTGATTAAGAGGGATTTAAACGGTCCTACTTAGAAATATACGGTTAAAAATTGGTGAGTTCATAGATCGTAAAAGTGGACTTCAATTATTGTTTCATCTTCAGGTTGACAACATGGGTAACAAAATTTGACTAAGGGTTATTTTACTTCGAGTAATGTGGGGGTCAAAATGGACATTTGAACAACTATAGATGTAATTACCTAGTGAATCCGGAAGGTTGAGAGTAGAGCTTAACCACAATGTGATGCTCATGCAGCTGTGATTGTTTCTTAAAAGTTTACCTAGCTACGATAATTTATACATTATGAAAGCGGACTGTTGTTTCACTGTAATAAGATTAAACTGCAAAGACTATAGTGGAAACCTAACTGTTTGCAAATCTTCCGCGTCTAACTGACAAACACACATTCTGTATTCTTTGGGGCCCCCGAAAATTCACTGACCTAACCAGTCGTTAAAACCTATGTTAGATGTATATACTGCTCCGTAACGTGACCTTGCAAAATGGTTCGTTCAAACCTCAGAACATGTGGTTGATCATTTATTCCCTCGTTGTTGTGCAAATTAGTAGATCAATGTGGGGATATCATCCAGCACGTTTTGGGGATGAAACTAAAAAATCGATAAATCCCACCTTTCTGGAAATTATGGCAAACAGAAGAAGGTCTAAAGAGCGTCCGAGCGGCAGCGCTGGCCAACGTAACGTCTAAACATTGTGATGACCGTGGGGCTTGCGAATGGGTTGTATAATCTTGTGCCTATGAGCTCGTTTAATTCTCAACTCTCCTACCCACAGACATGCTTGTCATTCACAAATAGGACGATAATGAAGACCGAAAGGTTAATTCAGACTGACCAGTTAAGATGGTTAGCACTTATGGAGGTGAGAAAAAGGTCACTCATTGAGGATGATGGTCGGTTAGGGTTCGCATGGAGGACTGGAGTGGGGGATGATATGGAGATGCGAACGAGCGTTGTTTATTTGAATTGGGTTGTGGTTCGGCTGTTTACAGTGTATCAGAATATATTCTTTTTTGTGGAGAAGACACTGGTCGAAATGATGCCAATTAAAGTCAACACCGACCGTTCGTCTATTCTACAAAACGGTATCTGATGTGCACTGGTGAATCTGATTGAAGAGTGGCTAAACTCTTTTTGAAGCAGAAGTCAAAAACTGCATATTGCACGTTCTATTTCCCGGCTGATTTTGCTGAACTTCACCGGGTACGTATGGCAGTGTTGGTGCTTACTTAGCAAACTCAAACGAGGTTGGAGAGAAAACTGCAAGACCAGACAGGTACACAGGAGCAAACAAATTGTTCATTTGTCACAGCAGTTTCACACTGACGACCATGTCTTACTGGTGACAATGAAGTAGTTGTCATCTGCGAACAGCAGCAACTTCGGCGAACTGAGGCGATCACCTATTATGGGTTACGTGAATGATCCTGAAAGCATTTCTCGTGATGACCTTGTGTTCATGGGTCAACAGGTGGCGTGCGATCGAAGATGCTGACTGCTTGTGTCGCAGTTGTTGTGACATAACAGCTGTTGAAGCTTGTTTCATGTCACTTCCATATGAAGCTGGAATAGGTTCGGCCACTCAACTGCGCACCCACGTTCCGTTAGGTCCACTGGGTGGCCTGGCACTCAGCGAAACTGGTAACTACCGTGAGGTTTGGCTTATGGAGATGCTGACATCTTCACTGAAGCAATTAGTATTCGCTTGATTGAATAGATGGCATCGTGACACAGGCCACATAGAGTGTTCGACAGCCTGTTGATCGGAGTTTCTGACTGATTTGTTACAACACATTATCGTCTTTGTAGTCTAAATGTAAGATGATGCTTCGTTCAAGCACAACTATATTTTTCGTTGTAACATGGTCAGGCTTGCTGTACCGATCAATGAATTCATGAGGACTGTCATTGGATTGCGACACTGATTGTACTTGTTGTAATTCTCTGTGCAATTTTTCTGAAGTGCACACACTCCAGGTGCTATAAAATAAAGTAGGAATCGAGCACGTTTGTATTGAATTGACGTAAAGTCGATGGAGGTAGAATGCTGACCACAAAGTGCAGTCTTCCTATAAGCAGACCTTTCCTTCACGCCATCTGATCGTCGTGTTATGAGTGTTCGTAGTGGCTAGATCGGTTAGTCTCATATTGAAACGCTAGTAGTAATTTGAGATGTCACTTAGTAGTACATGGAAGTAGGCTAAACTGCCCGGGCACTGCAGGAGGTTTCAGTCAGTAAATTGAGCTGAATGGTAAAACGACTGACCATGGTGTCCACGGGTAAAAATGGATTTATTGATTACTGGGACAGAAACAGAGCGATCACCCACTTAAACCGCTGGTTTGGGGGGCCGAACTTGACTAGTTAAATTTACGGTGTTTTGATAATCTGATTGACCGCCAATTTCTACGAAGTGATATACAATCTGATACGTGCATTGACGAAAGCCGTTTATTCCCACTCACTGTACATCACTTGTCCATGTATCGGCAGAACTGTTTAAATAGATCGTACAAGGTTGTATCCAAAGTCAACCTGACTGAACCGTGTAGTTTACAGCTTGGGTTGGAGAGGCACACATATACATCGTCGTTGTGTCGAACCGTGGACAAGCATGGAGAACGGAACGGCAGTCCGCGTGTGCATCGCATGTCACAAAGGTGATAGGACATGACACATTGTGTTATTGAAGTGCACATGGTTGTTCACGTGATTTTAAAAACGTCGGTCCAAGCTCGAAAGAACAATTTACTACGAGAATAACAACAGGCGTTGGTGATGAGCTGACAGTAAAATGACGCAGTTGGTGCACACATGCTAGCGTTGGGAATTAGAAAGCCAACACTAGTAGAGGTCTTAGTTTGTCGTCTACGTTTATTACACCCTAAACGTAAATAGAGGCTTTCAGACGGTTTTTAAGTTACTTTCGGAACCAAACTTTCCAAGACGGACTGGTGATTCTGTCGCCCTTAATTTTTCGCGTTACTTAAGCTAATATGTATGGGTGTAAAACTCCCTAGATATATCTCAGTTACTATTATCTGGACACTCAGAATTGGTGTTCTAATTATGAAATAAACACTAAAATTTTCAAAACCAATGCAGTCTTAGAATAAGTTACAGGATGTACACAAAACCCGTTCTTTAACTGCTGCCTTCTTCACGTGATATCTGTCATCTAGGATATTTTTGTTGAATACAAACGAGTTTTCCACATATCGGCTTGCTCACAACCGCAGGTTTTCACCTCACCGAACATATTTGGGCAACCGCCGAACGGGAGTCGATCATGGTAAACAACTTAGTTAGTAGTAATTTGACCTAAGAGACGCTTCTTTTTCGTTCTTGTCTTTTACTGTCAATTTGCTCCACATTTTGGTGGCGGTTATTTCATTATTCCCTCTGATAAGTCTCCCACAATATGCCTGTTCGATTTGATGCCTTACATTCACAAGCGTTAACCCTAAGAATGGAAATTTTTTCAAGTCAGTGATTTTAGAAGTCATTCAGTCAAAATAATCCACATGATATTTTCTGTGGGTTTTGGGTTTCTTTGCTCACGTCGACTAAGCTGAGTACTTAATAATGTGACTCATGAAAAAACGAAAGTAACGTTGGGTGCGAAATGCCAGCATTATGTGAATTGATATGATTCGCCCAACACGCCCACTTGAAGATACAGCGAAACTAGAGCGAACATAAACTACTTTACCAGCATGCCGTGTAGGCATAACCTTCTGTCTTACAGTGGGTAGAATACAAATCACATGCGACTTTGGTCATTTGCTGAAATTCGAACAGATGTGTCCAGTATACTGCAAAAAATACCATAAACACCAAAAATCATAATGTATGGTGTTCCTTCTTCGTCGTTGACTGACTCATAATGTATGGAATCTGAATGTGATGATGACAACCGGACTTCGAAATCAAGGCCTGCAGAATTCAACTTGAACGCACTGATGGTGGAGACTGTCTGGCAACCTACGACAACAAAAGTTCAGGTTACCTTAAAATATGGAGAACAACTGTGAAGTGGTAAGAAAAATTTCACCTAAAGGATGTCTAGGCGGACAGCCAGTTTCCGAAGTTCTAATGAGCATTACCTTTTGAACTGAGTAAAGGCTCTGCCCGTTTGGACTGAACAGATGACATTTGTAAGAGGATTTCTATACTTACCAGACAGCAGCGGTTGACATAAATAACGAAACATCCCGTCGGGTGTTCTCCTCGATGGATGTGAATAACGTGGACAGACGACTCGGGATTCCGACTCTGTGCTTTTTACACACATGTATACGTTTGGAAGAGAAATAAACACCCGAAAATGTCCACTTACTGCCACACTTGATCATTTATGTTGTACATGAAGAAAATGGGTTCACGCACATGTGTAGAACACCTTGAAGACTGAAGAAAGACTGAAGACCTTCGTTGATTGTGTAACCAATCATGTGTTCTGCTAGATTGTGTTTCAGACCCACTTGCGGCCTGTGTCTACTGAAACCAACATACGATACACGCTACTGATAACTGTGCGTCGCGAATCAGTAGTACAATTCTACAGTTACAACAAAGCCATAGCCAGAATCACGTCAAGTCTATCACTACAGTTTGACCGTGAGCAAATAGTTCGTTTTCTTTTGCTTAGTAACTAAAGCAGATGATATTCAAAACGGGAATTGCCACTCGTGTGCTTATGGTCTTTGGCAAGAACATGCAGTCGGTTGGTGTCTAACTCAAACGAATGGCTATCTGAATGGAAATGACTGGACTATCAAAATATTGCTGAAACGTTGAAGACTAATACAAGATACTGGAGAGGAATGACTCCTATCAAAATGCTGGTAAGTAGGTGTAGTCTGTTGGGGGTGAGCGTTCGAAGTGAACTTCTAAAAGAAAACGCCAGAGGATAGCAAAATCGAGGGGAGTTAACCTTTCTGTTTGAACCTACGACTTATAAATTATGCTAGTCCTACATCATTATACGAACACGCTGACAGCAAATAAATATCAAATGTCCAATATGTGGTCCCAACATAGCCCCATAAGGATGTCGTTGGAATATAAACCTTCTTCGGCGGACTGGTCCCGTCGTTGAGTAGACGTGGTGGTGGATAAGACTACAGATCCATCAGTTTACATTGCTACCAAATTTGATAAACCCAGAAATTGCTTCACTAACAGCGTGAAACAAAATACCGGCTCCATGTGTCAATTAGTTAACGGCAAACGCGCTTTGTGGAGACAATCACTTGACTTCGGCAGTTCAGAGTGGGGGTAAAATTAGAACACACTCGCTTTTTAATTGTCTCCACTTTTCAAACCAGGGACTTTTCATTTTGTGTTGTCCGATATAATTTTTTGATATTTTTATGTCATTTATGTGTGACTTGACAGTAGTTTTTAGGTAACCCAAAGATTTCTTCTGGGATTGCCTTATATCTGGTTCAAAGTAAGCTAATACTCCCGCTGTGGGGCACAGGATGCAGACAGATACATGATCAGGATAACTCAGCACTGCGCGAGAACTTACCGCAAACGAGTTGGATCAACAAATACCATTGGACTATGACAGCTAGAACATACTGAGGTAATGAGAAGATGTGATGCAGACAGAACAAACACCCCTATTTTGACCAAAACAGCTACGTCTCAGTCACGTCTATTGAGCTTTAGCTGAACTAAACCTATTAAACTCCGCTGGCGTGAGCATAAAGATCGAAATTTAGTGAAGTGTAATTTATCTTCTAATCGGACTAATACGAACCACCCAGTTTGCACAACATTAATGACACTATAGTAGAATCGTACCAAAAAACCACCCAATAATCTTAAAGTGACAAAGAAACGTTTCAAAGTTAAACAGGCTAGAAGGGAATTAACTTAAGTATTTTGTTCCCCCGAGTTGGTTATCAGTTCAAGTACTATTGCAGTGACGGCTACATCGACTTGGTCAATCTTCTGTTACGTCACCAGATTGTCGGATAGCTTCAGGATCAGTTGATACAGATGACTGAACGGCAGATTAGCATCATCGACTGAAACCTGTAGCTGTGTAGCCAACAATGATTTCAAGCTTGTCAAACCAGCCACTACGTTGTCACCAACGACAAACAATGGTTGAACTGAGACAACCGAAGTTGTGCGCAAAAAACATTGACTCATGTCGACACTTTATCACAGTCGTTCCACACATCTCTATTAATCATTTTGTAACATATGTACAATTAGTTTACATCATAAAGTCGCATTCCTTGTTTTCAGAAAAAGTGGAAGTATGTGGTGATGATATTTTAGTGAGTTCAGTCTATTCAGAAAGAGCAAGGTAAATTGTGCAGGAAGAATTATTTTTATCAACAGCGACTGATATGATGCTGTAGTAGCGTATACCAAAAATGAACTTATACAGTTTCAGCCAGGTGTATTGTCTACTGTTTTATATAAAAGCTAATGCAAAAAAATATTTGCTTTCGTTTCGGTTGAAAAAATGGACCACTGTCTTCTAAGAGGTGCAATATCGCTTCTGATATCTGTTTGGACGTTTGAACAAGAGCCTTCAAAGAAATTCGTTACAACTTCGGCGGCCCCCATAGCCTACCCTACTTTTGGGAACTCGTTAAATTTTCATTGACTGAGACAAAATGTTCGTCGCCATATATTTGGTTGGGTTACCGTTGCTTAGTTTATAATTTGGACATCCAATTCTACAATTTCAGTTCGCTTCATGAGACCATCTATAAAGATATTAGTAACAGTACAAACAGACTGAATGATTGCCTTCAAGTCACGAGGCAGATTTTTGGAATTCCGCACGAATCCAACCAGTAATGATCACCAGTTTTCATTTAACTCATGTTATTTTTGTGGCTACCTGCATAATAGTATACCATCGCAAATGCCTCCATAGCCTACCAGGAATTTTTGAAGCAGTTTTTGTCTCCGTAAGAAATCGACTACGGTCGGAAGTGCTGTGTAAGATGCATGCTCTGTCAACAATTCGTTCGTTCTTGTCAGTTACGTGCACGAACTGATAACCGAATGGATAGAGGAATGTGGGCGTGCAAGACAAATGGTGGAGTTTGCCCAGTTACCAACATGACTTGGTTTTAGTGGTGTGTATGACGTGTTTGAATACTGGAATTTTATGTACTCTCACTAGATTAGAAAACGAGACAGTCAACGAAATAAGTTGGGCAGATGGGGACTGGTAGTAGTCCGGTAAGTAAGTGACCCAAATGACATGTGTACGGTAATCGACCAGCAAGTAAAATAAACCGAATGCCATCAGTCGAATTGTACTGAATTCACACGAGCAAACTAAAAACAGGGGTAATATGAACACAGTAAGGACGTTTGGAAGGCATCAAGCGGTCGTCTACGAATCGATGATGCATTAAAATCAATATATAGTTAGCAATCAACGAACAATGTCGACTAACGTTAAAGGTCACCGAGGTGCCTTTCTCTGTGACCTTGCCTTCATCCTAAGAAGGTTAACGCACCATCGTATAAACTATCCATCAGGACCATATTCTGATTCATTTACGAATAACAACACAGCAGTGGCGTTTGTAAAGATGACCTCAGATGAAACAATTCCTCCAAATTTACACTTATAATCTCCTGGCTGGTTGTTCTGGAGACACCCACCATTTTCAACTTTTGACAATTCTCGGCTCAGGTAGCATGATATGGAAGAATTATCACATAAAAGATTTTTTGCAAGACGTCGTTTACATGTCCCAGTCCTGTTGACACAGTGTCAGGAGGTGTAGCCCAAGTATAAGTTTACATTGTCTAGGCTTAGTTGTCAACGGAATCATATGCCACCCACAGTACGTTTTGAGCCCATTAGGTGAGTACTGCAAGAAAAGTCGATTGCCTATAAAAAGAGGTCAGACAATCACCAGTAAAGTCCTTAGAGACGTTAGCATGTACTCCAGTTTTGATCCAACCATAACAATAATAACTACATTCCGTATACACACTTTCAAGTGTCCAAATGAGCTGAAGCTTATTTTGTATTTGAATGCATACAACGTTGAGAATATCACAAAGTTTCGTAGAGAACGGCAATCGTAAAAATTTAAAACTAACGCCAAACTGGATCAAAAATTATCCGAACATAACACTAGGGTTAGTAAGTACGTTGTAATTAGGAATTGTGGTCGAGGATAAACTGGAAGACACTTATGATATAAAGCTTGAATGATAGAGACAGTAGTAAACCTTACATTTTATTTGTATATTCTATTGTAGGTGGAACAGCCGAAGAAGCCGGTCTTCAACCAGGGGACCAGATAATCAAAGTGAGATATCGTGTTTATGTCAAGTTTTACCCAAAAGTTTCGTGTAGGGAAACAGGATAATGAACATATTTTTATAAATCTATCGCCAGGTCAATATATACCCTTAATAAAACAAAGTGGGTTTTCGAAGGTCAGCCTGTACACCAGCAGTTAGTATCATCCAACCGTAGTGGACAGCCATGAGGAGCACGTGGCTTCTTCTCCTGGGTGGATTTTGTTGCATATCTTCAACTAATCAGTTGTCACGCTGCTTTAAGTCTTTTTATTACATCGTCTGGCTCAGCTCTGATCATTTTGACAAGAAAAACTACTAAATATTCTTGCGTTAGGTAACTGTAGACTTGAGAATGTGGACGTGAAGTACTAGATCAGTCTAACGGGTGATGGGCCATACAAGGACAGAATCAACATATATTTGAGATATTGGAAAGCTCAAGCTCTCACTGAATTGATCACCCGAGAATGTCAGGAGGTAATATCGCGACTCATTAGCCTAGATTTTAAAAGTTTACTGGATAGCCAAACGTTTTTGTCCCTTTCAATCGGCATGTAGAACTCAATGAAACTGTGTTGCACCGAGCGAAATACCGAAGAGTTAAGTGAGGAATTATGATGGGGTGAATGAACCGTATTCAACAAAAATCATGCAAGCGCCGCGAAAATAACGAGTAACCACTAAACATTTCATATTCATGTTATGTGGATAGACATCCAACCTGTGAGCATGTGCAAAATTACAATTCTGACTAAGAGTACTGAAATTTATCCGCGCAACCGAGCTAAGCGAGCTAAATTCTACAAACTACTACTCTCATTTTTTATTAAGAGTGTTTGGTATATGAGAATGAAGCGAAAGCAATTGGTTTCAGTGATACTACTAACCTGTTGGTATGAACATTGTTCTGCCATGAAACTTCGTGTACATACCCGAATGAGATTTTCTATAGTTGTCCTCTAACTGCAGCACTATTGTTGATTGAATACAGTTCACTTAGTTACCAGTCTACGATTGGGTTTGAAATAAAATAATTAGTTTCAATTGTTCACTGAAAACTCCAAGCCCAAGCAGTCTGTTCGTCTTGGTCTGAATGTATCAGAAAAATGTTGTGTTGTTTAAACCCATATGGTTTTAAGTTCCCGCGAGTATGCCAACTGTATGTGATATGCAAGGGCAGGCAAGGAAGAACCTAACACCGAAACAAGTTCACTACGGCCTGGCCATTTAATTTTATTTTCCAGTGCTGGTGAACAATACCAGTAAAATCTGATAGTCTTAGATTGATTGTATCCAAAACAAAAGAGGAGGGCTACAAAATGTAAAAATGGCCTCCGATTATCACAACTTGAGTGTCATTTACTATAACTTCTGGTTACTAACACATAGTAAGTAGCATGTTTATGCTTGCCATAAACGGAGCGACCAGTTAAGTTGGATTGAGATTCGATGGCTTGTAAAACGGGTCAATTTGATATACTTTGCTGAAGTTCTCGGATTATAAATAAATAGCGGATTACCTCTACTGCCAAACTGTCTACGTTCCAGAGTATATATTCGTAAACCTCTGCTTATTTCAAGTTGAACACCACCCGCAATTGATCGCAGCCTCCACATTCCCACAGAATTTCCAGTCGACCCCTTTCGAACAGCAGAGGCACTAGACTCGAGTTTCGTTCTCATTAGTGCCGGTCAGCAGTGCTATCCTTGCCACGACCGTGGTTGGAACTGCAGCCACGTTTTTATAAGGGAACCGTGTTTACCACTGCGCCATTGACCTGACATTAGGCACGACCGAATTATCATTTGTGAATGCTCAGCCATTTTCGCTTGTGAGTAAGGATCAGGTTGCCCGATCGTCTCGAGAGGAGACACAATTACTATCTGTTAACTCCAATCGATAACCTTATGAGAATGCGATAGCTGCTATTAATTGTGGGTGATGTTCAACTTGAACTTAATCAAATCCCCGACTACTCATCAGTAATCGGGTGATTTATAAGACACCTAGATGGGCCGTACCCAATTTTCCAAGATACATTCACTAAGTAGCAGGTTATTTAACTATGTATCAATAGCCTTGCACCGAGTTAATAAAAACATGAGCTGTTTCTTACATTGTTTTATCAAGTCAGAAGGACGAACTTATCAAATATTCTGCTAAATACGCTGGACATTTTAATGTCAACAGTCCAAATAGAGGCATATAGCTTTCCGAGATACTATCGTCATGGAACTGGTTGTCCTAATACTAAGTTACGCCATCAACCAAATGTTCTGCGCCACAACTTTAGCCTTTCTGTGTGAGCCAGTTCGGAAGCTGGAGTGAATGATTGACAATTTCAATAAGTTAAACTAGTTATTCGTAAAAGACATCCGCTTTATGTCTTTCGATATAACCAGAAAAATGCTTGCCCCCAGACTTCTTCCGTCAAATTCACGATACATATTTCCAGAGACCGTTAGTAAGATGTTTACAATATGTGTTCTAATTCCTCCATAATTATGGATTGCATGTTGCAGGGTTTTATTACATGAACTACCGTATGCTTTTGTTCCAGTCCGATTTCGAGAATTGATCGGCTAACGTCTAAAATCGGATTTCGGACTTTGAAAAGATAGGTCATTCTCAGTTCTCCTGAGAAACACAATTAGTATCACCCGAAAAATATAAGTTTCATCGAAGTCATTTTCACCAGTTTGACCGAACAGTCATTTTATCCGACCTTACCGAACGTTACAAACTGAACGCTATCCGTAGTTGTTTGCAGTCATCATGTTCACCTAAGTCATTCGGTTGGTCCAGTTCAGTTTGTGACACTTCCATTCCCCAAATCCCAGTCAATAGTTCACCTAATGTGCTATGGACATAGTGGGTTTACGGCGTTCGTAAGTAAGTTGACGGGTTTGGCTTAACAAAAAGGACTAGTTTCATCGGCGTTACGAATGTACCCCAAATCGCATTGTATCAACATAAAGTCATTTGGTGATTAGTACCATGTGATTCTTTGTGAACATGTTCAAATATTATGTCATTTTGGACCTCACATTCGTGTAACCATGCTTTCGTTCCTTAAATTTCTTGAGAAGACGAAAAGTGAACCTCTCATCGTGCTCACTGAGGATGGATCTATTAATAAGCAGGGTTTTGGTTACTGTTCACTAAAACCATGTAAATTAGTCTACTTTCATTTATGACTATCTTCCTGTCTTGTTCATCCTGTTTATCATCGGCAGTGCGTTAGGTTCGGCTTGATTAGTATCTTCTCTACTAAAACACGTACCACTGACAACCAACCTTTCAGGGTTAATTAGAATCTCGGCTGATTCATTTCACGGGACATCTCCAACGTTCTTTAGGGAAACGGAAAATGGCATATGGTAGGTAGAAAATGTCACTTCAAAGCATTCAAGAAAAAATTTAACTTCACAAGAATGCCTGATATTTTTGGCCACTTTAGGAGGAGGTTTCGTCATGCGATGTGGAACATTCAGTTGGTTCATAAAATTTTGACCAAGTTAACCAGTTGTTATGTCAATCGGATTGCATTGTATATATGAATGTACACGTTAACATTTTTCAGTGAATAATTTTGAATTCTGGACCATCTAAAAAATTCCTCTGGGTTTTAGGTGAATGGAGAATTGGTTGAACTGATGAATCACGACGATGTGGTAGCACTTATCAAAGGTAATGTTTCAATTTGTCACACTACATTCCTTGAAAACAGCCATGTAATTTATCGTGCTAAGGCAGTATTTTTGAGTGTCACATTATTTTCCAGCCAATAATATGAGTGAATTTAGAATAAACAATATGTAAAACTAGACCAGAGACAAATATGTTTTACATGGAAACGATATAACTTACAGTTAGGTAACAGTGTAGCCGAAGGATACGAGTTCAGCGCCACTCACACAGCTGCAAATTCTACTTTCAGCTAAACACTTTAGTCAGCTCCTGTCGGAATTATGTAGCACACTTGCAGTTCGATCCTATGAAAGCTCAACAGCAGGGTGCATCTTTGCTATGACAAAGATGTAGACTCTCGCCCATGACTTCTTGAGATACCTGTGTTTAACACTGCACCACTAACCTCACATAAGGACCGAATTACCTTGTCGAAACTTCTCACTATATTCTCCTGAGACTAACGCTCAGGTTCTGCCATAATTTGTCGTGTCAACTCCAACTGTTGTTTACATTATTAAGAATTTTCACTCAGGCTGAAATCACAGAATTCTTTTAATCTGTTGAGTAGTGTTCAACTTCTGATTTCGACACAGATGTTCACCACTTCTAACAATAATGGAACTCAAGTTTAGTGCTTCTTTTGGGAAACGACCGATAGTTAAGTGCACCAAGGCGCAAAAACTGTGGGCAAATGCGAATTCCGTTCATTTTGTAATACAGAATCAACCTATTGACAAGTTCTTTCAAGTCTGAACATTATTATCAGCAAGTACTAACCTTGTTCAGTCGCCATACTGTTGGTTGGGGTGGAAACCATTCAGTGTGCAATCCTGTTCTCTTATGATACCTTTCCTCACATTTTGACCACTTTGGCTGTTCTGTGTGATTCATTAGCTTAGCAAGTCTGTCTGCCCGAGTTTGAGTGATACCGTTCTCATACACTGTGGTCGTGTTTGTACCGTCCCATCTACCGCGTACTATCTTAGGCGAACATCTCACCCCTATTATTCAGACGTGCTTGAGTTAGCGTACTGTTCTTTCTGTGTTCACTAACACATAAAACAGTCAGTGGTTTTAACCGATTTAGTATTGGTGTTGAACTGATTTGGCTTCCCACTACACTTCCATTATTAAGTAGTGACTGTTTTGCAGTCCTAATTGAAGGGAGTCTGAGACATATATAGCATAACTAACCGCAGCTGTTTGGGGTCAACATGCGATATATATATATATATATATCGCATGTTGACCCCAAACAGCTGCGG